>JAOXYM010000001.1:31387671-31399260 GCA_028567055.1 Leptatherina wallacei
ACAAAGGACATAATTTCAACCAGAGCATTTTATAATGTAGTGAAAAAAAATGTTTTTGTTTAATTTTGTTGAAATCACGGTTCCTGACAAAAAGCCTTGATGCAATAAACAAATTTTAAATGATTCTTTTATGCATTTAAAAACTAAAACGGGTCGGTGACGACCCTAACACAAGAGGAAGGTTAAAAAAGAAAGACAAAATTCAACATCTGGAAAGAAAATGTGGACAACATTCTTTGCCCTGGGGTTTTATTATGGAAAATATGAAAACCCTGCAAATTGTGAGAATTAATCTAAAATGATCAGCAGAGAGGGTGAGCTAGAGAATATGATACTGATATTAAAAAAAGAAAGACGGGCAAAATTACAGTTATATTAAAAATGGTTCCCTTCGAAGAGAAATGATTAATTCAGCACTACGGACACAGCCCAGTTTTCCAGTCCATCCATTTTCTACACCACCTGTGCCAAATCAGGGTCACGGGGAAGCTGGAGCCTATCCCAGCAATTAGCAGGCGAGAGGTAGGGTACATACTGGACGGGACACCCAGGTTTTACCAGCAACTGCAATTGAAAATCTATGGAAAAAGACAGAAATTGGAGGACAGGAGACACAGAGAGGCAGATTGAGAAGTCTATATAAAGGAGCTGAAAGCAAAATGAAAAAAAAAAAAAGCTCTATTAAATTTCGATTGATTGCTTCAGTTATCAAAGAATTCCCAGGGAATGATCCTCTAGAGGGAAATATGACCTGAATTATAGGCTGATCACCGAAGCACTTGCTTCTACTAAGTGCTGGTCTCCGTAGACCTGCCTATTATTTTTTTTGAAAGAACTATAAAGGCTATGTGGATGTACGCAGTGTATTGATTATAGCATTGAGTAAATTATCCCCACTTATACATTTTCCCAGGTCTTTACACCTCTTAGCTGTCAATCATACTGAATCACACTGAAAACTACAGGAGACGATATTTTTCATTTCTCACATCAGTTTTCACACTTATTTATTTTCCTTATGTTCTCAATGATAGCATTTGTTTTAATATGTGCTGTCCCTGCTGCTTGTGTTTTTTAATAGTTTGGTTGTCAAACCTGGAAAAACTACAAATATATTAGTAATAAGTTCCTTTTGTATATTGTTGTTGATGCACCCTATGCATGATCTGGTATGTATTCAGACATTCATTTTTCTAATCATCATGAGCTAAACTTCCACAACTCTTATCTGTAAAAACCTATTAAATGGGAAACCATGACATTTAGTGATTAATGTTACACTCTAGGCTCTTTAACATTAAGTTTAAGAGCAGCTCTGTGGTGGGTGAAAATAACTGTCAGCTAGTTCACCATTTCAGTTGACTTTCTCTGTGTATGTGAGCTGTGTTCTTCTGGAGCCATGCCAGAGCCATCAGCTCAGAGTGTTTTAACATCGCTAATATTCCCAGTCAGGATGCCGTTCCGCGGCTGCCCCCAGACTGTTCTGTGTCACCAGTTTGCCGATCCAGCCCTGGGTAGAAACTACCTAAGCTTCAGAGTGTCACTGCTCGCTACAGGCTCAGCCAATCCGCAGCAGGGATTTGGCAGGGCTAAACGTCGTGGGAGCATTGGTCCATGCTCTGAAAGGTATCAACACTTCGCACATGACTAAGCTCAAGCTTTTCTGCCCAAAATGAAAATGACTATAATTAGCGAGTAATTTTGCCGAGTGTCATTGGGCTATGATCCTTTCCAGATTCAGCTTCACACTGGAATTACTCAGCGGCAGCTCAGAGGGCAATGGATCTACGCATCATCGGCTGTGGCTTTCAACACTGTACACCTCCATCTGCACAGAAAAGTAAGCGGAGTACATTAACACTGTCAAGTAACAGTTAACGTTCCACTGTTAAATGTCCTAGATCACATATACAGGCCATTTCCAGGGTGCAGCACTTTGAGTACCTCATTCATAATAAGTTGACATCTGAAGCGTCAGTGGCCCTGATTTACTAAGATCACCAATAGAGAGCAAAATATTGCGTGCGGCGCAAATTGATTGCGTCTGTTTCCATGATTTGCGTGTGATCAACTAAGATTGATTGTGCAACTGATAACAGGCGCAAACAGCCTTATTTGAATGAGGATTTAGCGTGTGCAATTGATTCGCTATGATGAGTGTAGAGGAGGGAGAGGAGGGAGAGCAAGAAAGTCGCAAACAAACAAACAAACAAAATTCGAACCAATGGAAATCAAAATATTAGTGGAAGAGGCAAATAGAAATATAGCAAAGACATCTTGATGTCACCGAGGACGGACGGTATTTGCTAAAAAATAAATGCAGTTAGAAAAAGAAAAAAAAACATCAGATGAGGTTAAAAGAGATGGCAAGATATTAGACGAAGAATAGCTCATAATAAAACCTTGGAGGCTGACAGAAGAGATTCCTATGACCAATGTTGAGCAACAGGTGCATCTCACTTTCTGCGTGGAGCAGATTACTGGAATTCCACATTACGCACAAGCTGTGCACATTGTCTTCTGTGACACGATCGCTGAGGCGGGATACCCATCCATTTTCTATACCGCTAATTCCAATTCAGGGGCTGAAGCCTATCCCAGCAATTAGCAGGCAGGAGAATTACACAGGGGCTTTTGGGGAGCCTTATTTTCAGCTGTGCACCATGACTTTCAAAGTCACCACACATATATTAGAGCTTTGCAATGCAGTCAAAAACATGGTTATTACCAAAAACATTCTCCTACTGCTGTATAGCAGCTGATACAGTAAGAAAGATCTAGTATAGGGATGATAACATTATCATTGATATCATGCACAATCAAAATCATCATTGAATAAGAGTTGGAAAGTTCTTTCAACAACCACATAATGCAAATAAAGTAGTCACTGCATGGACACAGTGCTGAAACAGCAGGTCCTGTTGTGAGTCGGTCTTATTGAAATAAAATGGATAACCTGGGTCTTAGTACAGAAACACACTCGCAACATCAGATGATTCAGGTCAGTCCTGTTCATTGGTCTATCCTAAGTCAGTAGAGGCCAAAGCATTAAACTTTTCCCCATTAATAAACTTGCTACTGACCCATTCAATTACACACCACAAATGATTGGTATGGGTGATTTAATAAATCCACTAATCAGAGTGTAGCACTGCCACTCATGGTTGGCCACATAAGGAATCAATGCAAATTGATCTCAAATAGTAAAGAATTATGCTCGGCATATATAATGTAATGAATGAATAAACACACAACACTGACAAATTAATGCTGTTCATTTAATATAAAAAACATCTGGAAATAAATGAAAAATAAAATAAGATCCAACCTGAAAGTTGACTATTTTTTTAGAACTCCTCCAATATGGTTCAGTTGACTGTTTTCAGGGGAGCTCATCTGCTTTTCCTGGGTGTCAAACTCTCCATAGCTCCCCTGTAATATGAACCATCACTCCACCTTTTATGTCACTGGAAGTTCTCATGCTCAGCCACACTTTGGCAGGCCAGCCAGTAAGTGTTTGGGTTAAAGTTTGTTTTGTTGACTTCTTTTATGGGCCCAAAACGTTATCATCATAGAATTTCATGTTTTATAAATTAGCTGGAAGCTATCATTTTTCTATTCCCCGGCGTCCTTCTGGTCTATTGGCACGATTCCTAACATTACATCTCATTCATTCCCCTTTGACACCTGTTTCCATCACCATCCAAGCTACTTTAAAACCTTATCTGCAGGTTGTTGTTGACCAACTCGGTATGTTACAGAGCTAGAAATGATCACATTTGGACAAAGTTAACTGATAGGATAATGGGCTTTATATAGAATAAAAAGCTTTATTGTCATTGTACAAATGTACAAAAAAATTAAGGTGCATCTCCAGAATGTGCTTATCCAAATAAAAATACAAAGTATATAAAGATAATAAGATAACAAAATAGAAAGTATAACTATCAAACTATCTAAAGGCTTGAGTGCCATCCAGCTTTGTATACAAAATATATACGATCTACGAATGAATACTCATAAACCTTGGTACTAAGCAGGAGCATGCACAGTTTTAACAAGATAATTACATGATAAATTAGAGAAGTATTTACAAAATGAAGACCCACACATTGATCTGAAGGAACAAATCCAGCTAATGACACAAAAAGGACTTGTGGAACTTGTATGATGGGAAGCCATCAGGGACAGTTGGTCTGTCTTTTATGTACAGGTGGTGTTTGGTGGGGTAAATGAAAAAAATCTCACTGAAAAAGGCCAAGTTAAAAATGTTAAAATGCTCAGTACATGTACAAAAAAGTGTGGAGATAACTGGGTTTGTCACAAGGACTTTCTTCAACATTCACAAGATCAATTTTTAATATGAAGGTATTGACATTGCAGTAAAAGAGTTTACACCCACCCAAACAAAATAGAAATATATCAAATAAACCCTGCTGTTAAATTCAGTTTTAACCAAGGGAGGAAATTTACTTTTGTAACTGACTGATAACATTCAACAGCATGGTTTTCAAAACGTATGAGTCCACTATTCAGTGAAATTGGTTTAATTTTGAGGAGTGTTTCTTGCTGGTGTGACAGAAAACACACAGCATGGCTACTTTTTTAGGCACTCTGATGTTAAAAAATGAAAGATTGAAAGAACCCTTTACGGCATGAATGAACAAAATGCTCAAAGAGGAATGAAAAATTACTTATCAAAGAGTAACATGACTTTAAACAAACAAAACCATTCACACTGATCTTAATCAAAGGTAGGTTTTATGAAACTGAATCATTTGGGGTGGAAAAAACAAAGGGCAGCTCTTCTAATCCATAATATTTATAAGATCTTTTTGTTGCTGTCAGCGGTTATACTTTTCCAGGACAGTGGAGCATCTCTTGGAGCTTCACTGTCCTGCTGAGCATGACAATGTTTAATCAAATAAGTGATATTATAGTGCTGGATTTCTGCCAGAAATGCCACACTATATGTAAATGTGGAAGACCTTTAATTCTCTGCATCCATCTGGACACATGAATTTATATCATGCATCTGGACACACACACACACACACACACATACACAAACACACATGTATATAAACACACATAAAACTACACACTGTTGACAGTCTTTAAAGAGAATTGTGTACATGATACTTTTTACTTTTCCTGTGGACTGTGGTGAAGAAAAGTAGTAAATTGCAGGATAAAAGGGGATAAAATGGGACAAGATAGCATAGAGCATGACAAGACAGATACAATATGGCAGGAGATAAAGACTGGAATATAAGATAGGACGCAGACTTTGACAGGATAGGATGGATTACAATATTGGACTGACTAAAACAGTATAGGACAATATAGAAGATGAAACACAGCAGAGTATTAGGACATAGAATATAGGCTAAAATATGAAATAAGTAAAGACAGAAAGTGTTGACTACGATGCATAGGACAGGAAAGGATATGCTGAGCTTTAGATTGCTATAAGGTACAGAAAGGCTAGAAGGAGACAATTTATGGAAGGATTAAGGTGTCACAAAGCAGACGTCTAAAATACTTTCTTTATGGTGTAAGTCTAATGTTGGAAGATTTGCTCTAACCTTTGTAAGATTTTGTTCTCCTACCTATCTGCCGTCCATACACTGGTCTTTTATTAGGTAAACCCTGACAGTACCAGGTTGGACCAAATTTTGCCTTCAAAACTGCCTTCAATTCCTGGTGGCATAGACTCAACGAGATGTGGGAAACATTCCTCAGAGATTTTGCTCCATATTGACATGATAGCATCACACATCCATGATGACAATCTCTCATTCTACCAAATCCAAAAGGCACTCAATTGGATTGAGATCTGGTGACTGTGGAGACCATTGAAGTACAAATTTCGAGCTTTGTGACATGGTGCATTGTCATGCCGGAAGTAGCCATCAGAAGATGCTACACTGTGGTCATAAAGAGATGAACATGGTCAGCAACAATACTCAGGTAGGCTGTGAAGGTTCCCAAAGTTTGCCAAGAAAATATCCCCCACATACCCTTAGATCACTACCAGCCTGAACTGTTGGCACTTCTGGATCCATGCTTTTTAATGTTGTTTACAGCAAATTCTGACCCTACCATATGAATGTGGCACCTGATATAGTGATGCATTAGACCAGGCAACAATTTTCTAATCTTGTTCAATTTTGGTGAGTCTGTGTGAATTGTTACCTCAGTTTCTGGTTCTTAGCTGATACTAGTGGCATACCTCAGTTTTAACCAGTGATTATTTGACTTCCTGTCACCTTTCTATCTTCTCCAACCAGTCTGCCCATTCTCCTCTGACCTCTGACATCAACAAGGCATTTTGATTTCGACAACTCATGGATATTTAATGTTTTTCAGACCATTCTATGTAAACCCTTGACTTGGTTATGCATGAAATACTCCAATCAGCCTGTCAGGCGCCAACAACCATGCCACATTCAAACTGACTTAAATCTACTTTCTTTCCCATTCTCTTACTCGGCTTTAATTTCAGCAAGTCGCCTTGTCCATGTCTACAAAATGCTTTGATCTGCTGCCATGTGATTGGCTGGTTAGCTATTTGTGTTAACAAGCCATTGAGCAGGTGGGCCTGATAAAGTGATAGGTGAATGTAGATTAAAGAAGACTCAATATCCTGCTTTCCTTGTAGATGAAGAGGCTTTGAACTATGATTGCCCAGTTATTGGATCTTCACTAGAAAGGAAAGGAAAGGAAAGGAAAGGAAAGGAAAGGAAAGGAAAGGAAAGGAAAGGAAAGGAAAGGAAAGGATTATTAGCCAGCACTGCAAGAAAATCGAGATTCAAAGTACAGACATATTGTGCGCTGAGCTTCATTTAAGGGGCTTGATTATAGATTATGAGCCATCTGTTAATGCTGGTCACACTGCACGTGACAGGCAGCATATTTACTGTGGGCTGTGAGCACCTTCTGCTGCTGATCCTATTCAACTCAGGCCACACTGAATAAAAACACCCTCTGAAGGCCAGTGGTCCTTTGCGGGATAACTCCAGTCCTGGCAGAGCGATGGCACCCAGCGTTACAGCATTGTGGGGTGGATTAAATTTTCCGCACGTCCTTCATGGAGCTAGTCTCCTTTAATTTCAGGATATGATAAATCTTTCTGCTGAGGGGCATCTCTCCTGAAGAATTCAATTAGGTAAGAAAAGGAATAGGATCACAGCAATATTACAGAGCTGATTGGAGAGCTCCTCGGCCCTCCCAGTAATGAACTGCTCCGTTCCTCTACCGTGACTAGATTGATTTGACTAGTCGAGCTCAGAGTTCATCCTCTTTTTGAAGTCATTCTGTCTTTGTGGAGGGGAGAAGTTTGAAATTCAGAGTCAGCCTGAAATATGAGTGAAGCTTTAGGCCGGGCGGCTGGGGAGTGAAGTGCCTGCCAGCATGTTGAGATAACCTTTAAGAGAACTTTGCAACCTTTTCAAACCTGGCGAGAGTCGCTGAATGCTTTGCACACCGGCCCTGATCGATGACACCGCTCTGTAAATACTTCACATCTCGATTACAAGTTAAATGCACTCTCAATGGGCTGTCTCTGATTTCTGTCCATCTTGTAAGAAGCCTTCCGAGAAAATACCAAGATAAGCGCAGCTGAATTAACGTTTGCTGCAGTTATCCAACTAGAAATTCTGCCTCTGGTAATAACCTAGTGATTTATGGAACCACCTACACACTGCAGCAGTTTCACAGTATATTTACACTTTCAGTTCATACAAATTCTCCTTGTAAAGCCGAGATCAGGTCATAGACCTGAAAAGGAGTCTCAAGGATGTACCTAATCGAGCAGGTATAAAAAGTATAATCACCTTAAATAGGATCTGATGAGAACCTCTATTATGAAATTATGTAGCAGAGCTTTTATCACTATTATGACACAGTGAAATTAAGCTATTAAAAGTTCCTGCCTTTCACACTTGTTTGTCTGATGTTTACTTACAGGGTTCTCCACAAAGCATTTAAACTATTTTAAATAAATCTGATATGCAAAGTATTAGATTTTCTTGCATCTTCCAGGTAGCCTTATTCAATATAAATAGTCAGTTTTGTTGCAACTCGGTCACTTCACCCAAAAACATTTTAACATTCAAGCCAGCTTGTCGGGTGACTGAGGCTTCTGTGTGCAATTAATTAGAAAATATTCTTAGAAAACTTTATCCATTTGTTTTTAATGCAAAAGCTCCACTTTGGGTAAATTCTGGACATTTATTCATTTAAAAGTCAATTCTCACCTTCTTTATCCAGGCAGTCCCATCAGCTGGGGGGGGACTGCAATTACTGGGTTTGTGGTGAAACGCACTTTACTATGCTCCATCACAGTCTGTCTCTATCTTCCAATTTTTAGTTTACAGCAAAATGTGACATTTAAAGGTCCTTTTATTTCTCTGCTCTCTGTTCAATTTTCATCTCTATTTTCTTTTTTACAAATCTTTATTTGTTTAACTTCAAAATGCTGTGCAGTTGTGCTGCCTGTACAGCTTCTTGCTGTTTGTGTAAGCTGTTAAATTATGCTTGTTTTATTGTTTTCTCTAAAACTGCACCTGCAGGTCTATACTCATACATGGCAGTGTCATCACTATGGAGATGAGAGTTTGGTTGGAGAGGTGTTTTAAAATGAAAATTGAATTAAAGGAAAATTACAACAACACAATATATACTGGTAATGGCTAACCAACTGGACATTACAGTGTCTGACAAACTACAGAAGAGGGTAGTGGTGATAGATCCCAAACAATATCCACATCAACAAGAAGGAACAACAGAAGCTAAAAAAATGCAAAGAACTGAAGAAGGAAGAAGTTGAAAAGATGTGTGGAGTGAAGGGAACAGTGGTGCCAGCGGTCACTGGAGCGCTCATGGCTGTGACCTCCAAATTAGTAGAGTGGCTCCAACAAATCCCTGGAATACCATCAGAGAGCTCCATCCAGCCCCCAGGCCTCTGGTAGAGGACCTGAGCTTGAAAGAGATGCAGCCACTCATATGTGTTTTTGATCAATATCACTTTTTGTAGATCTTACCAAAGTTATTCATGTACCTCCAGCAGACTATAACACCAACATCATATTTTTCCTTCACTTTGGAGGAGAAATAAATGAACTGAAGTGCCGTATAAATGAACTATGAGGTGGTAAAAAGTCAGACAACAGCTGCAACAGCATGAAATAGCTATCCAGCAGTAAACCAAAGCATTTAATCTTAACTTGAAATCCCAGCAAGGCTAATGGCTAAAGACTCTTTCATTTCCTCCAACACGTAATGATAATAACAGTATTGCCACTGAGCCAAATATAATACAGCTCCAACTTTAAACTAATGGTTAACACTGACTACTGACAATATATTATTATATTCACCCTCAATATTTCACCTGAATACTGTATCAATATCTGTAATAATTATTTTACTTTAGCATTGGTAGCTTTAATGGTATGGTGTGGTAACGGTAATAGTATTCTTTGTGCCATGTATTTTTAGCAAAGCATGTTTAACTGCTTTACATTTTTCTCCTTTTTTCTGAAGACAATTATCCCAACATGTGGGCTGCAAGATGAACAAATAAAACATAAATGATACAAATGTTCCTGCAGATTACAAAATAATTATTCTCATTCTTTTATTTAATCTTCCTCCCTCTCCTCTGTAACCCTTATCATCCGTCTAGATTTTTATCATTTAAGGTGAAGACTGTAAAGATGTATGAGGGTGAAAACTCTTGTAGAGGAGAGAATTCTTTAGAATTGATTTAATGTCTCTTTCAGTCTGGTTCAGACTTCACAACATCAGTCTGAAAAAAGTCTAAACTGAAAGTAGTTGGGCACCAGATCCAATAATAGCTGTCGCACACAACAATTGATGGTTTTATCACATGGAGGGCATCATGACCACTGCCTCATCTTAGATCTCTCACAAAGTCCCTATAAGATTATCAATGATTTTGAGGCCTCCTTTAAGCCTTTGTGTGACATTATCATTGATAAGAAACCAATAAAAGGGACAAATAGTTCCTCTTTATATATCATGGCAAAGTGAAGGGAGTCGCTCATTTCTTATCTTCTTTCATATTTTAGACTTTTATAAATGTTTCCATCAATTTCAGGCCATATATTCTTGTTTATCCGTCACACCTGCATCAAGAGGGCGACCTATGAGCAGGTGGAGACAAGCCTGTCCAGACTTTTGACTAACTCGCATCAAGAATTCATGACTTTATAATTGCTTTTATTTGATGCAGAGTATTCTTCTCTAACAAACATTGTTTCAATTGGTCGGTGAGTGATAGAGTCACAGCAATGCATCAACCACACAGGAATCTAACAAGCAGAATTTCAAGTTGAAGCACATGAAAATGAGACCCAGGAGCAAACAGAGTTGTTTACTTGCAAATACCAGGAATCAAGCTTGAGGGAAATCAAAGCAAAAGGTTAAGCTGAATCATGTGTGTGGCACTCTTCCACCCGAGTTTTCGTGTTAATTAGAGCTCCGGGTAAATTAGCATTTCCATGTTGACGAAGAACTCTGACAGGAGGCATTCACACCTGCAGCAAAAGAGCGGGGCTCACAGCTGGAATTAGATTTAGCCACAGTGATATTTAGCCAGGTGTTAAAATAAGAAAACTACTTTTTGCGGGAACACAGGCGTTTGTTTACAGAGCTGACAGGGAGGTAGTACTCTTCTTTAAAGAAGCCGAGACAATACCACTTATTGCTCGAGAGTAAAGGATGATAGACATTTTGTAAACAGAAGTTAAATTCTTTTAAAACTTCACCTCAGAGAGATTCATTTAGTGGTGCATCCAAACAGGCAAAACAGAAACATTTTAAACAACTGTTCCATCAGCAACATGTTGACACGATATAAGACTTTAACAGAATGCTAATTTTATGAAAACACTTATTAAAGTGAATATAAGCTAAACAGCTTACACATGAACCAAAATGTGAACCCATTAAAACATCAATTCACTTTCTAATGCCTAACAGGGTGAAAACAAAAGTTAAATCTGATTGTATAGAAGTTTAAGAGCAGCTGCTAATTACTTCAGTACACATTTTTGTAATGACTTTCCTATTGGTATGTCTTTTTCAGACACAGCTTTATGGTCATTTAGTTAATTATAGTCCTGAAACACATGATGGAACATAAGTTTGGCCAAGTGATCACTACACAAGCGTAGAACTGTTACCCAAATTTTATAATGGGATAGTTTTATTGTGAAAATGTGAAACCTATTACATTATTTTAACGTTATATGTTTAGTTGTGAAAATGTGGAATGTAAACTGTATTTGTCTTTTAATAAGGAAACTTTGCATACCGTAGTTCAGAGAAACGTCTAATTTACCTAATGGGATTAAGTTGTACTTCATACGAGGCTGAGAAAAAGAGAGATTGTGGAGGATGCTTTGACATTGTTGACGTTCCTGAGATGGTGGTCAGCAACACTGGAGCACCTCAAGGGACTGTACTCTCACCATTTCTCTTGACACTGTACACCTCAGACTTCCAATACAACTCTGAGTCTTGTCATCTGCAGAAATACTCTGATGACTCTGCAGTTGT
>JAOXYM010000001.1:31404950-31415816 GCA_028567055.1 Leptatherina wallacei
ATTTTATATTTCTCATGTCGCCGTGCTGTGAATGGCAGTTTATGGGTAAGTACTTGATATTTTTTCAGCCTCCTTCAATCTTTCAAATTGTACATGATAAACTGTTGCGCACGGCAACACAGTGACTCAGAATCATGCTGTATAAAAGCAGAAACTCAACCAAACGTCAACAGCAAGCCCCTGGTATACTGCTGCAAGGTTTTAGAGGATTTTTCTAGTCCTGGCAGAAACGGTAGAGCCCTCAGTATCAATGCATCTTTTGATTGTTAGAGGAGGTGGGAAGATGCTTCATTAGTATGCATCTTTTATGGTAGCAAGGGGCCGCCTGCAGATGCAGCGTTTGAGGTGGTGGGGGGCGTGGGAGAAGCTGAGTTCGGTCACATGGCCGAGACTTCTAGCAGCATCCCCGCATGCGGAGGATCTGAACGAAGGCGGCGTTCTCTCCTCCTAATTCTCAGATGGCAGCCGTGACCTACTTTCCACAAAGACAGGCTCATGCAAACTTGATGATGTGCCTTTAACAGCGGAGCCCGACATACTCTGCCCGAGGTGAGCATCGCAATGTGCATTCAGCGGGGGGTCTCTGTGGTGGGGGCCAACTGGCGGCTTGTCAGCAGTTCTGTCCTGAGTAGTTAAACGACATTAGCAGCGATGATGCAGACGCAGCGTGGGACTAAAGATGCAACAAGCTTTTTTGAAACTTGCCGGAATCACCTGATCCCCACAGGCAGTTTCATCTCAAGACATTTCATGAAATAAGATTTCAAGACAGGCCCATAATTCATTAATGGATCTGAGAAGCTGTCTTAATGTAACAGCCAGACAGCAAAATGCCGTCTTTGCAGCATTGATCCTGCAGATGCAGTGCTTCCACTGAGTGAAGCAGCCACTGCAGCCATTGGATTTAAAATATTGGAGTTATTTTAGTAGCTGAGTGGGCAGATCGCAGCCTCTTAAATCAAATATCCTGCTGCTTATTACCAACCATTCTTTGCAACTTCTAAATGGTAAAACGCCAAACTCTGTATTTAACTGTTGCCTTTTCTTAATGCAGGAGAAAAGCACCCATAGCAACAAAGCTTGTAGCTTTTTCAAAGCTTGAATGAAAAGGTTTTCAAGAAGATTCAAATCAATCAGTAGCAATACACCGGTTTGCATTTTAAACATGAATACAAAAAGTCAAGTCAGTTCATCAGTTTCCAAAGATGGTGCAGAACTCTTAGAAGAGATATCAGTTTTTGCTCTCTTTGCTCACAGATAAAAAGCACATACACAAGGCTGATGTCAGAGCAAGTGGGCTATATGTCTTTATTTTAGCTTTCAAATGCAATAAATGCACCAAAGACTGCATAATACACAAAGAAGCCCCAGCAGGCTTGTAAAAAACATCTCACCCCTATGGAGTCAAAGAGAAAAAAAAAATCAATGATGTGGAAACCACAAAGTGAGATATGAGGATGATGAAGAAACTAAATCAAGATGGCAAACAGATTCAGGTGAGCAGAGCATCATGAATGCAGACATCACAACCTCACAGCTTGAAGCTGAGAACAAAGACAAAGAGATGGGTAAAGAACAAAGAAGAGGTGGTGGAGATGTAAATAAATAGATCTGCAGAGGAAAGCAAGAAAGGAGTGTTTTAGAGAGAGAGAGAGAGAGAGACGTGAGGAGAGGGGGTTCATATCTATGTACACCCATCTCATATCCCATATTAGAGGGAGGTATGAACCCTTCTAAATGGGTTTCAGCTCATTGCGCATGGAAAGTCCTGGAAGTAATCTGTTATTTTCCAGAAAAGATAAGTATTGTATCATTTTTCAGAGTATCACGCAGTTTAGTCAGCAAGTATGTATTTACTGAGTAAGCCAGATTGCATTATACAAGGTGAGAAAACGAGCTTCATATTTCCAGTTATATCTAATTATTTTCTAACCATAAGCATCTAAATTAAAATATTATGATAATAAAACCGGCAGGCTCCTTTATTCTAATGAGAAGTTGCTTGCTGATGAGTGGAGCCCTGAGCCTCGTTGTCGCCCAGTGCATTGTTGGATTATTGTCCCCTCTACCCATTTTTGTCAGTAATCCCGATTTGGGCAAAAAAGTTCAAACCCAGTCTTCACCCGAAGCAAAAATACACTACTGCAACATTTCATGTCTGTATTTTGTAATTACGACTCTATCACATTGATATAATCTGACTTCAGTCAAACAGAAAGGTACAAAGATGCATAAATACCCACCAAAGTACTAGGAATTACCTCTGTGGTAGTTCCTGCAACAGTATGGATGCATTTTGCCATCAAGACACATCCGAAAACATGCATTGCATACATTTGGTCATTTTTCCAATATGCAGAAGTGATATAATCTACAGCTGTAAATTATAAGATAGTAATGTATCAGTCCAATGATATATCTTGTAACTTGTATGTACAAGAATTCTGTGTAATTTTAATGCCTAATCCTATATGTGCACGAGAGCGCATGCAGAAAAGTAAAAGGAATCGCAAGTTTGATGAAAGAATAGAAATATGCTGATTGTTGAAAAGTGTGCAGGACCAAGAATCTCTCACATGAAACTTTTCAGACTCCAAGATCCACCATGCCTTCCTTCCTCCTTTTGAGCCTTTGTGGCCAATTAAACTCAAGCAAAAAGACGCTGAAACAAGCACGGAAACAAAGGATGCTGATGAATCAGAACTTAACCCTGTAAGGCCTGATATATGAAATAGAGAAAACACATATTTTATTATTTTAGTTTTTTTTTATTTAACCATTTAACTAAATCAAACCTTTTTTTTTTAGTTTGTCTGCAGAACACCAATCAATCCTCTATAGAGGGCAGAAAATGTGTTGAGTGCCGTTTTTAACAAACATTTTTAACTTTTTGAGTAGCAAAGGTCTCTTAAACGTGTGTATCAAATACAATTTGACATTATATTGTTGAATTTTTTCTTTGTAGAAAGTAGTAAAAAGGCCTTTTATTTTCTTTTATGCCTTTGTTGATAAACTGGTGCAAAGCAGAAATATTTGGAGTGAAATTCCAGAAGTTGTTTTCCATCTTCCAAAAGAAACCTCATATGCTCTCCCACTAGTAAAAATCCAAACTTTCTGAGCACCTTTCCTTGCATCATGTCGTAAGAAGGTTGTAAAACATATTTCAGCTTACTCATGGTGGAGTTGGACTGTGTGTGTCAACAGCATGTTTTTGGAAATTAACCAACACAAAAGATCCAGTTTCAAGAGATCCTTACCTACACTGCTCAGATTTGAACCCTTTTTTGCTTATGTCCTCCAACTTATTGGAGATTCTATACTAAACTGCTGAAGTATTACTTTTCGTACACAAATGGACAAGATCTTTTTCATGGTGAGTTTAAGTGCCGCTCCAAACCATCAGCTGAACACTTCACATTTGAAAACAAATTCAGTAAAATTCTACTAAAGTTCACGTATCGATTCCCATTCAGAAGCTTTGCGAAAGATTTCAACCACTGATATTGGAATCTGAAGTTACTACTGGCCTCACTCATCTCTCTCTCTCTCTCTCACACACACACACACACACGTACGTGGGCTGCATGAGTTATAAGAGGCAGAGAAAACAGAGTTTATGTAACGCAGTAAATACTCAGTGTCTGAACCAGGGGACATTTTCAGCCCACGCAGTCACCTAAGCAGACCTCAGAAACATTCCCAGCTGTATGGCTTTTTTTTTGGCAAGCATCAGTTGGTTTTGCATAAACTTTACACTCCAAAGGTGTCTGAAGATCAATAATTTAAAGAAGAGCTTTGTTGGTACAATGTCTAAGATGAGAAAAGAGTTTTACAAGAAGAAGTAAGCAGTCATTGAACAATGCAGGGACATGTAGATGACATGCTTTAGCTCCATTCCACATGAGTTTGAACATCTGAAGGTGACGTCTACTGCAGGTAAAAGATAAATGATGATAAATACAACTTATGAAGCAAGTGAATGTGGAGCTAAAGCTCTTGAAAATGAGAAGAAAAGCTCTTTTGTATAGAAGATGATCAAGACTTAAAGATGAGAAAGGGTGAGCTTCATGCCGCATTTGGCAACAAAGATAAACAGTAAACCATTTAAAAGTGTGGAACTCTCATTTTGTTTGCAGATAAACAGATGGTAATTTTACAATCCACATAAATCTCTGAAGGAAAAAAAATCAACATTTAGGAAGTTGGAACCATGATAAGTTTTATAAGAGACTGCTTGTTTGAAAAACAATTTGCCGATTTGTTTCCTGGTTTGAAATGATCTGAAGGGGAATCTTTAAATGTAAAGAAATCTCTGTGTTTGGGATGTGATGAATATGTCATGCAGTCCCCTTAAATGGCCGCAGTATCATCACCAAAGTGCTGCAACAGATTTTTTTTCTTCTCCCTAGATCTTTCACTATAACTAAATTCTTAAATCCGAATATCTGGTTAAAAATAATGTTTTGAAATGGGGTTTATTGTTAATATATTTTGTGCTACTATAAAAAAATCACATCTTATTATCTTGAGACTACGCAGCCTCCATTTTAATACATCAAAAACATGCTGTGAGATTATGTGGAAGGATATTACTATTTATTGTTACATTTATGGAGAAAATTACAGCAAAATTACTGGTTGACTATTTTCACATAATATAGATGTAGCATCCATCCACACTTTAAAGGTCACAAATAGATTTTTTTTTTACTGTAGACCCTTTTCATAGCAAACATCCTAATGTGACCTTACGGGAAGAGAACAAGACCCACTAAGTGTCCCCATAAGCTGGGCCAGTAAACCAGTAGGCAGTCATGTCTCAGTGGACTGACATCTATGCTTTTCTCCAGCAACAGCCCGTCAAAATGGCTGCAGAATGCATCCATAGTACAAAGCTTTGCAACCATTGGAGTAAAGACACTGACTGCATGGAAGCAATGTTGAATGAAGGGATCAAGAGATAGAAAGGGCTGCAGGGGTCAATTTTCTTGTCTCCAGCTTCAGATCACCCTGATACTTCAGCCTCTACTTGCAAGCCTGATTCGGTACGGCACAACAAAAGGGGAAGAAGAAGAAAAAAGAAACAAAAGAAAATGAAGCCAAACAATATCTCCAGAGGCGGAAAAGGCTGATTAGATTCGCAGTCGCACTTACTCAAACAAGTAAAATGCTTCAGCTGCTCTCAGAAAACCATTCCCCCCCTCAAGTATCACAGCCAGGCCTTATCTTATCCAGTTCATGCAGTGATGCATCCTGTGATGAATCTCTAATTTGAGAGAACTGGAAAAGTACTATCTGGACTTGGCAGTTTTCTTTTGGCTGGCCAATACTCCTCACCCCTCCTCTTCCTCCTTCCACAGCTCTTGCAGGAGCCCTCGCTTTAGCTTTCTATCTCTATGAATTTGCCCAATCTATTGATGTTTTACTTCAGATGAATATAAATTGACTTCTTGTCCAGCAGAACACACGCGTCTTACCACTTACAAAGAGAGAGGATCAAGGACCACTTGTGGTGTATTGAATGCAGGCTGAGTCGCTTACTACTTCATATTACTATGGATACCAGTTATCATTTTCAAAGAGCATGCCTATCTGGCTCGCAATGCATTAGCATCAAGCACAAATTTGCTCTATTCCCATCCTTATTGGCTGAGATGCAGTATGTGATCAAATGCTTCTGTTTCTACCTAAAATAAATGGGGAAAATGAGGAGAGTAAGCTGATGTGAAGTTGGGCGATATTCTCTTTAGGCTGTCAGTGAGCTGCTGGTTGTGCTGGGTGGATGTTGCTGTCCATGCTGAGCAGCAAAGGCAAAGAGAGAGACAGAGAGAAGGACAAGAGAGAGACAGAGAGAGAGAGAGAGACTGCTGGTGTAGAATGCACAATTAGTCCTGGATCAGTTGCATTAGGTTTTCTCAAAGGCAAACAAGGCGACCAGGTGACTTTGTGCTTACAATAAAGAGAATATGGGCAGGAGGAATCCAGGAGGTTGGTGAAGTGAATGAAGCAGGTGTAGTATCTGCGTTTGAGGGTCAATATGGTCATACAAATCACTTATAACGATTACATCAGAATGTATTATTTGATTTTAATGCACCTGATTTGGCTGATAAAGAAACAACAACAATTAAGAAAAAAAAATCTCCCTGATGAAACAGTCACGTAAAATGACTTCTGTTTTGTGGCGGGAGCTCTCATTTTCCAAGAATATATAAAGGGTACCAGGCTTCCCTCTAGTGGTCCGGGGAAGCGATGAACCGTGTCACAAAATAAGTTGTTGTCTGCTTCGTACGGATAAAGGGGGAAAAAACGGGATAGCTGAAGTGATGGGAGGAAAAGTCCTTTGTGGCGTCAGACGACGCGGAGGAAGCTGTGTGGGGAATTCCACTGCGTTAACTGGGAGATGTTTACTCTATATGCAAATCAGCTCCATCGACACCAGGGGTCTTATTTTAAGGCCTGAGCTCTTTTTCTTCTGCTGCTTCTCTCTATCTCTCTCTTTTTTTTAGCTCCCCTTCCTCCCCTGACTTTTCAAGAAAGAAAGCTTTGATGTTGGCAGGAAGGATCGATGCCAGAGAAAGAGAGAGGAGAGAGGAGGGAGGGAGGATGCAGAATGAAAATGTAGCTACTTCTGGGGGTGTGTGGGTGTGCAGATGAGGGGGAGGGAGGGGTGGTTGGATAGTCTGCCGTCATCACAGCTCTTCTGTTTTAAGTAAAGCCATTTCAAATAATACATCTTAATATAAAATAGTCTACAGTTCTGTATAGAAGGGGGGAATAATCCACAAGTGATGCTCTTGCATCCCCCTCCCTCCCTCCCTCCCTCCCTCCCTCACATCATCTGGACATGATAAAGTTTGCAGGGTCGTGTCGCTCTCAGGGGATAAGGGCTGACATGTAACTGGTTGACCTTACTGCACCATTTATTCCCGTTTCATTTAGCACAGCCTGTTGGAACACTTGCAGTACAGGAGGACGGAAATCAAGTGAATGGATGATGTGAGGTTCTCTCTGCAACATCCCTCTGTTGGCCATGTAGGCCTGCGGTGCCGATGCGGCGGAGGAGCAACTTTATGGGGGACACACAAGGAAAAGGAGGGGTGGGAAAATGAAATTTAAAAAAATACACACTTTCACTGCCGGGGTTCAAGATGAAGTGTTTGTTGCGGAGCAGCGAATGATTGATGTTATTGCGCACGGGAAGCAAAATGCGCACATTTAGACTCCATTTCAACGCCGGTTATTAAAAGGTGGGCATGTCATAGAAATGCCGCTTCGGCGACTGTTATAAGTGTGAAAAGTCTCAGAATAAAAACATAAGAGACAAGTCAGATCAATGCACAGAAAGCAACATACGGGGGATGAGATCAATGAATGATTCAGAAGCGCACAGCATAATCCGCATCTACTTACACGGAGGTGATGTTTTTGAATAACTCCGCTATATCAACGTTGGTCCCATTGGTCCCATCTTGGGCGAGTAATGGGAAAAATCTGCCGCTGTCGGACTTATTGCAAAAGATCTCTGTTTGAGAGCAGCTGCAGGTCAGCGGGCAGTCCAGCATGGAGCTCAGATAGTCCTGGAAAACACTCATCAGAAACAAAACCCTCCACCAGCAAATCCGGATCGAAAGAAACCATAGATCCATGTCTCCGGGCAAAGTGGGGAGGGGGGAATAGAAAGGGGGTCCCGGTGTCCTCTGGGTTCGAACAGAACGAGAGAAGAGGAGAGGAGAGTGGGAGGAAGAAAAAAGGAAGGAGGAGGATGGCTGGTGCGTCTGTACAGAGGATGCTCTGTGTGAGCGTTTCTGCCGTGGATGGATGCTGTAGTGTCCTTGCGCGTCGGAGATTGGGTGGAAAAAAAGGAGGAGGTGGTGGGGGGTGGGGGAGGGAGGGAAGGAAGACAAGACGCAACAAAAATAAAAAAAATAAAAGAAGGAAAATCAAAATCAAAGATAGGAAAATGCAATAAGGAGAGCATCTACTCGTGCCGTCAGCCTAAGATGCATGGTGTTCCCCGGAATGCAGGGCTGCTGGATGCAGTCGTCGCCTCCGAAGCAGGACCAGGACGACTGGCTGGAGAGCAGAGACACAAAATGAGAAGTTGGAGCATCAAGTCCCTCCTACTGGCTACAGTCATACTGACACCTGCAGAAGCTGCGTGCAATCAACAGTGATTACAACTACACAACACGTGTAGCCTAAAGATAGCTGGAACACACAGCAGCACCGTGTTTTATAAGGCTGAGAAAAATGGGCTAATCATTTAGAAACAAACAAATTCATCTTATATATTAGCAGTTATATTGCAGCTATCTCACTGTTACAGAAAATTGATGTTAACAGTTTATGAGAGCCATTATCATTGCACTGATGTTGTTATATGAGTTGATGACCCATTGATGTTTATTTTATATCTTTTGTATGAGCAATTAGAGCATGAACCAGAGGTGGATGAATCACTTAAAGATTTTCTAGGAAGCTGAAGACAGATTATATGATGCTACTTCGTACATTAGTAAATAAATCCCCATTGAATAAATGCACCTGGTCATAAATATTAAATAAAAGTGTTACCAAGAAAATCAAAACCAAAGAATTAATGCTTTTAAATGGCAGGAAATCTTTCAGTTCTTTTATCAAGAACTGAGGAAGTCCGTCTTTTGAAATGAAGTTACAGGGAATCTGTACCTTAAAAATGTATACTTTTTTATTTTTGTATTTATTTTTTACATTTTTGTCTGGAATCTAGTTTAGAAACAAAAAGGATATTAAATACAGACAGGAAGGCCACATTTTGGATTTTATCCATGAAGCAATGAAACAGCGTGGTTTATCTAGTGTATTTGTCCATGCCTTGTAAGGCTACCCTTGGTTTTCAATGAGGTTTTTTTTTACCTTTAAATTAAACCATCGCCTTCAATATCTATCTGAAGGATATCCCATATAGAATGTTCTCAGACCTGTATACCGTTGATTAAAGAAATAAAATCCCATGTGGGCAAATGTTCAAAATCAGTATAGTTTTTATTTTTAGGCTTTTGGACCGAATGCTGTAGATTTTAAGGACTTGCTGAAGGTTATATGGACATGAGGAGTTATATGGTCCATTCCCCAGTTTTCTCTTTAGCTTTTTTAAAGGCTGACATTAGGAACGGTGGTTTACAGGAGCGACATTTTTCCAGACTCCATATGATGTGTTTGTTCAACCAATCAGGAAATCCATTGCCGTTTTTGATGCACATTTAGAAGGTGTGGATTTAAAAAAGTGATTGAAAACTGTAAAAATACATTTACAGGTGTTGCAGCTGGTTGTTAGTTTTTTCCTGTTTAGATTGAACAGCTGAGGCTGCTGCATTCTATCTGCTGTGTCTTTGTCTCCTTTTTCTTCTATTCCCTCTCTTTTTCTCTTCTGTTTTGTCTCTCCTTTCTTTTGCCCTCACCCCTCCTTGTCAGGTCTTGCATTAATATGTAAAGAAATTCTTTATCAATATAGTAAAGCATAATAGTAAGTATCAAGAGGGGCCTTATATCAATAAACCTGCTCTCGGATTTGTTTGGCCGGCCCAGCAGCCAGACCGTTCTGCTGTCATGATGCTGGACAGGACAAGAAAAGGAAAAAAGTTCGTACCATTAGAGATGGATTTGCTTGTTTTGGAGGATAAGGGGAAATGGAAATAATTTTGCAACTGAAAGGTTTTACAGTAAATATATCAAAATGACTTGTGTCAGTAGTTGTTTCCAGTCTGAGTCAGCAAACACTATATTCACATGCACACCAGCATCTTGCCAGAGATAATCATTCACATATTTTCAGAAATGAGAGAAATTCCTGAAAAAATAAGCTATCTCCATTTTTTTCTTATGGATGTTAGGTGCAGTTATGTTTACTTTTTTTCATGGACAATAGGGGCATTTTACACATTTGTATTACAATTATTCAACTAGTTATTTTTTAGTTGATGCTGTAACTTATTGAACATATTTTTTGATGATGCTGTAAAGTGAAGAACTGCTGTCAAAATCAATCTGTTGTGTTGTAATATTCAGTGCCAATAAGAATTTATGATTTAAGTATTTGAGTATTTATCTTTATGATCTTTAAGTTTTGATGCGATTGTGATGATATTCTGCTGAAAGGAAAGTCAGGGGGACTGGCTCCCCCCCGTTTGTTTATCTTTATCAGCTGCCTTCTTGAATATGTTAGTTTCTTTTTTTTCCCCATTCATATGCTGCATGTAATCTTGGTCATGTTTGGACTCATAGCACACAATTCTGTATTGATCATTTTGGCAGCACATCAATGTGGTCAACCAGAAGGCTCATATAAACTCCCATAACCCTTATTGTATTTCCAGACTCATTTTCTTGATCTTATCTCGACAGAGTGGTTTCTTTTCACATTCCTCAAGATTTGTTTCAGATAAGGACAACTACTTCTTATACTGAATTACAACCACTAACCATGTAGCCTACATAGCCACTTTTATCTTTAAACTGCATTGGGAATGTGTTTATTCAATTATTTTATGCAGCTTTTCAGATGATCACATTAGATTTATATCACTAAATGGAAACTCAGCTGATTTATACTGCTATTGTCTCAACCAATTATTGTGATGGTGCGTCACAACAGGTCCCTTTCATGTCTGGAAAATACCTACCTTCATTCAGTGGACACAAAAAAATAGTGGACACAAAAAATAGGGGGTACTCCTTCCATTAAAATAGAAGAATATAAAATGTGTTATAAAATGTGTAAAATAACACAAGAAACTTTTTATTTTACTGTTATCTATCTATCTATCTATCTATCTATCTATCTATCTATCTATCTATCTATCTATCTATCTATCTATCTATCTA
>JAOXYM010000001.1:31420634-31433195 GCA_028567055.1 Leptatherina wallacei
TGCTCCTCACATGTGGAACAAGCTCCCAGAAACCTGCAGGTCTGCTGAGACTCTCAGTAGTTTTAAATCAGGGTTAAAAACTTTTCTATTTGCCACCTTTTATGATAACAAGTGATAAATGCTATTTTCTCTGAAGGTTTCTTTCTTCCTTTCTTTTTGTTGTTTATTTTGTGATCAAATTTTTGGTTTTTAATTCTTCTTAATGCTTTCTGCACCCCGCTGTAATGTTTTTAATGTTTGTATGTGAAGCACCTTGAATTGTCCTGTACATGAAATGTGTTTTACAAATAAACTTTTGCTGGATATTGTTTGGAATTTTTTTAAGTCTCTGTTGACTCTAATATACCTATAGACTGCCCTGTGTTGGGAGAAACAGTCAGTTCCTTATCTATAATTCTGTGCCACCTTGATGTTTAATGACTTATTATAACTTTGGTAAACAGAAGAACATATATTCATCAGAGAACATATAGGCATATGAGTCCATGTCTCCTGGCAGTCCTAATGCTATTACACAAACGTGGTCACAAACATTGTTTATCTCAAATATTTCATTTTCATCTCAAATAGCTGACTTTAAGAAGGTTAAGTTTTTGCATACAGGTAATAAAAGTGTATAGGTTTCCTAGATATTAAGTTGAGTACAAACAAAATATTTTTTTTTTCTTTTTAAAAAAAAAGTGGTTTTCCCTTCCAGAAAAAAAAATGTTGGGAGGATAAATAAGCTGTGGTTTTAAGCTGTCCTGTAGTGGAGGATTGCCTGTTTTGCTCAAATTAAGCTGAACTTCGTCTCGTCTGCTGATGTTTTCTGTTAGTTTCAAATACAAGTTCAGTATCACTCTGAATATTAAAAAGTACCAATTTATACCAGTCAATTTTTCTGAATTTGCTACCCTAGTAAGGTTAAAAGCCATACCTGTATGATGTGAGCCGACTACAAATGATACAAATGAATGTGTATGTTACATCTACAATGTCTGAAACGATCGAGCACCAGTTATAGTTGAGGACCAGTGGTGCTGTGGCGTTATCAGGTCCCACCAATCAATTTCTGCTAGGGGGCCCATAAAGGCTCAGGATGGCCCTGCAGACCGCTCACGGATTATGTGTTCCTCTGACTCTGCACACTTAAAAACATAAACAGGTCGCCATGGTCTGCACTGATCAAATATAGAGTTAGTATTGGAATTTTTATGTCTGGGATATCAGAGAGTTTGTTTATTACATGTTTCCTTTTGTTTTTTTTGCTGTAAACTGTAAAGAATAGTTAAAATAAATCAAATTGTTCTGTTTCATAGCTTTATTTTCTTTCTTTCTTTCTTTCTTTTTTTTAAATTGTGAGTAACTTACATTCCACCTGCTATTTAGTTATTATAAGTGTAGTTTCTTTATGAGCTAATACTTTTACGTTCTTATTTCTTTCATTTTGGGATGGGTGAAAATGCTCATTTTCAAATATCAAGCTGTGATCCTTCACTTGTGCAAGCATGGTCTTCAGTTTGAGCCTAAAACAGTTATTTAATGATGTGATATGTGAAAGTGTGAGCAATGGGCACCCTGGTAGTTTTTGACAGAGTCTACAGTGTAACAAAGCTTTTTTTTTTTTTGCATGTCTGGCTCCTTGTTTTTCTGTCATAACACTGTCAAGTTTATGCAAATACCCCCTAAGGCGTATATATTTATAAACAAATGGAAATATTCCAGTTAAAGTGCATTCAAAGTGCTTCCCACGGCTGACTTAACCTATAAATTTTCAATTCAGAATTTTCTAATCTCTTTGATAAAAGATGAAAAGTCAAACGCTCTTAATCTCATTAAAAAAAGAAATTCTGTATCACATTTTCACATTCTGTGTGAGATCTGTTTTGATTTTCTGTCACTTTAAATAAGGTAGAAACTTTTTTTTATTAACTTTCATTTTAAAGAGTCGGCTCTGTAGAACTGAGTCAGAGGGCAAAGGTTTGTAATTTTGTGACAACTTAGATGTGCTGTTCCCTGCATTTACCTCCAAATGAAAAGCGTGCAGCTTTATTATGCTCTCTAGAACAACACCTTCTCCATGACAATTATACAAAATATGTACATGAATTTACTGGTAATGAACAGCCTTGTATTTTGCTGATACGATTTGCCTCATCTATATGTAAATTAGTCAGATATCAATTGTGAGTTTGCATCTCAGACATTTTAACATAACAGCATCAGTCTTTTGCCTTCCTGTTGGTTGTGTAACATTACTTGTAATGACCAGTTTTCTCCTAAAATCCAGGCCATTATTCACTTTTCCCAAGCATATTCATTCAAATTCGAGTAGGAATAAGGATAATAAAATGTCAAAACCAATAAGCTATGATAAAAACTTTAACGGCAGAAATTCGAGTAGGAATAAGGATAATAAAATGTCAAAACCAATAAGCTATGATAAAAACTTTAACGGCAGAAATTGATGGCACTCAGTCAAGTGAATACTTGAGCCATTAGCAGGTGACTGTAAATGCCTCTTAATGAGCTGGTGCTGCATTTTTAGGAGTTACAAACCTCACACTCTCCCCCCCCCCCCATCTCTTTCACTGTTTGATTTCATTATTTTTAGTCAAATTAAAATCCGTGTTTTTTTACTTATCACATTAAGTCGAAGTGGCAAAATACATTCTGAAACACAGATAATCACAATGGAGCAAGATTATGTTCAGTAGTATAACTAAATAACACTAAAATAGATATATGATGCCTAACTCTCAGCAGTTTTAAATCAGGGTTAAATAAAAATTCTGTTTGCTGCCGTTTGTGATAACAAGTGATATTTTCTCTTAGGATTTCTTTGTTTATTTATTTTTATTGTTTATTTTGTGATTATACTTTTGTTTTTTATTCTTCTTAATGCTTTCTGCACCCTGCTGTAATGTTTCTAATGTTTATATGTAAAGCACCTTGAATTGTCCTGTACATGAAATGTGCTATACGAATAAACTTGCCTTGCCTTGCCTTATATGAATTCAAAGACGAAGGAATTTAATTGTATGTCTAAATAAAACTTATTATTTGATGTTCATTACATCGATTATATTTACTTCTACAATTACATCCATCTTTATGAAGATATTTACCGGTCATTTATCCATTCCATGAAAAGCTATTCATTCATTTCCAACACATTCTAAATGACTTCAAAGTGGTGCATTTCTATGGACATTGACTGTCATGGTGTAGACCTCATTTACCTCAAAACCGTTCTTGAAATAATTTGTCATATTAAATCTTCTTTAACGTAATGTAAAAGCTCAGGTTGAAGTGTCTTATGTCTTCTGAGAGACTGCTCAGGTAGAGGGCTGGCGGATAGTGACAACCTGTCATAGTTTTTCTGACCTAATCTGGCATGAAGTTTCATTTTTTAAAAGGTAAACAGATATGAAAGCACCCTGAGATTTATTTTCTTCAAATGTCATTCAAGGTGCTTTAAAAACATGACTGGTTGGCTGGATGCCTCCCAATCCCTTGATCCCATTCTGAAGTTCGATTCATCCTTGTCTTTGCAATATTTCCAGACATGAGGTTTGGAAAAGTTATCAAATGCAAAAACAAGCACATGACAAATTTCCCCTTCAATGAAATGAGAATACGCAAAGCTATAATTTTTGCTTTATGTAACTTCTCTGAGTAATCACTGATGTTTTAAATCATCCAGGCTTTATCAAAGGCTTCCTTTACTTTAAGTATCCAGATATCACAGTGCCAGTCATCCAGCAATTCATATATGTCTCTGGTGCAACTAAACAATACTCTTTGTGTAGCTCAAAACATAATTTCATAGTGACATCCACCTCCTTACACTTCTTCATCAGCTCAAGTGCTACCCCAGAATTACTCAGGAACACCCGATGTAACTTTACAGCCTTCAAAGAGTCTTGCTGATGATGAAGGGCTGCAGGAACAGAGCACAAAGTTCTTGGGGTCTAATTAAGTTGAAGGAGTGCACCGCCATGCTTCCAAACTGAGCAACTTAAAAAGACGACATGCCCTCAGATCTTTTGTACACCGGAGAAAGCAAGTGTGCATGACTTAAAAAGTTTAGCAGAACATTGCGTTTCCTCTCTCTGGCTTACCCAACCGACTGATTATTCAGACTGAATGATGCTTTTGCACATAATCAGTTCTTGCTCGCAAACTCCTATGAATGTATTAGACACATAACAGGACAATCTACAGAAAAATCTGACACTGCTTGGGGCGTCCAAAGCTGGTCCTCCAGGGCCACTGTCCTCCAGGGTTTTAAATGTATCCCTGCTACAGCACACCTGACTCAATTTAAATGGATCCAACAGCCTATCAAGTTCTGCACAATGACTCATTCATTTGAGTCAGGTGTGCTGGAGGAGTTCACTTCTACAGGATGCTGCAGGGGAAATCTATTTTAAAGGTACAAACACAAGACTGACAGCATGTAGTGATGGGAGAGTCATAAAGGCCCTGACAGTTCTGACAGTGCAGCAGCCCAGTGAGTCCTTGTAGTATATAAAGATCATATATTCTGTCTTAAATAAGTTGAACCTTCCCTCAGTTCTCAGTTTATAATCAGCTCTGTTCAGTCTGCCCATTACCTCAAAGGTTAAGAAGTCTCATCAGCAGCACAACATCCCAAATCAAAAGAAATGTTAGAAAAATTAAGGGAGAAGATAACTGAAATACATCAGCTTACATACCTAAGAGTCTGGGATCCCTCAGATCCAAAAACAGAGAAGACTTGGAACAACAGATCTGGAACCTTCCAAGAAGTGATCAACCCTTTAATTTTCCTTCAGGAGCTAAGCCTGTCCCCAAGTTCTGAAAAACATTGAACAAAAACCACATCCGTGGAAAAGTGCTTTGATTACAACCTTACCAGGGGACGGGTACTGCCTCTTCTGCAATAGACACATATGTGGTGCAGGTACTAAAAAAAAACTTGACTTTGAATTACATGTTTTTGTAACCTTCTGAGTAAGTTTCATATCCTACATTTGAGTCTTTGTTATTGACAGAAAAAGCAATGAAGCAAATACCACTGGGAATCCAACATTAAGGCTCATTTGAATTTTCTCACAGCCTGATGACTGATGGGTTGAAAGCTGGTCTGTTTTTAAGTGAAAAGTGCCATTAGATCTGCTGTAAACCAAACAGAATTGCACAGTGGAAACATCATGGAGAGCATCATTCTTATAAAGAGATGAGGCATCAAAGGTAGCTTCACACCAAGACGACGATGAATAATATAATGAAACAGTATCCTTAGTGGACCAACATGTTCAAGGCTGTATGTACCTGCATTACACACACACTTGAATGTATGTGCGAATTTTGCACGAATAAGTGAAATGCATCCCTGCAGGATTATTGGATGAGGAGATGACTTTTGTTTTTAAAATAAATCTCAAATTTGTTGCTGTGCTGCTCTGGTGTAGCTTGTGATGGGCAGTTAGTTGTCAATAGGCCAAAATTTTGCCAGCTTCAGCGGATGGTGAGCAAATCAAATCACCTAACTGATAATGTCTCTTATTTCTGATTGTCGTCCAAGCATCAGGAAACCCAGACTGACAAATGTTAAAACATCGTTTCCTTCTGAATCCTGCCTTATATATGCATTGGTACAATCCTGGATTGGTGTAGTCACGGGTTTATGGCTCAAAAATAATAAAATGAAATAAAATAAAATAACGTTACAGAGTGCCCTAATCGGCACATTGACTGCATCAAGTTATAACAATATAACTTGATGTTTAGGATTTTTGTTAACAAAAACACAGGATGATATTCAGAACTATATTTCCATTCATTTTGAATTCCACTAAGATATTAATTTAATCAGCAAACCAGACAAACAAGATAGAAAATACCTTTTGCTTTTTTACTTTGGTATAAAACCAAAAACAGAAGAAATCCACAGGGATTCAAATTTTTTCATTGTTTTTATTGCACGAGAAAAGAAGAATTGTTCTTGGACCTTCCTAAGATCCCTAGCAAATACAACATTTGGTATCTGTATAAACTGGGATGATACTGTAGCAGCAAATGGTCCAGACAAACATTTTGACATGGAGTGACATTTCATTTTGAAAGGGAATTCTGTTACTTTGTAGATTTGTATGGCAGTACCATATTGTTCTTATATCTAATTAGCACATTTCTTGTACTTTCTATTTTGGATTGTGCCGGACTCAAACCTGACTTTTTAAAAAACACATAAAAAAATAGCCCACACAATAAATTTCAACTTCTAAAACTTCAAGTAAATCAGGCCATTTAATTACAACAAAGGCTGCTAAATTCTCCATTGTCTGCTTTTATCTCCCATCAAATTTTGCTTTGTTACTTGCTCATTTGCTGGCTCATTGCTCTTAAACCTATTGAACAGCTGAACAAAAGAGTCATCAAGACATAAAACATCAGTTGTATCATATCTGCATAATATTGGAGAAATACCACTTTTTAAAATTTGACAATTTTAAACTGATTAAAAATATCACACATGAGAAAAAAGGAATGGAACGGCCCCACCACCCCTGGGGGATTATATATATATATATATATATATATATATATATATATGGTATGATAAAATGGTATGAGTAATACCAGGTCAATATCCAGGGGGGGACTGTGAAGTACAGTTCAGAAAATCAAAATTTGCATAACAAGTTATTTCTGTTAAAGGACGTATGAGCTGTAATACTTAACCTGTGGCCATCAGAGATTGTTCCACCTACATTTCCTTTAAAAGACAGCTCGAAATATGGTTGATGAGTAATTAGCTCTCTGATCCTTGAACCTTGTCTTAATAAAAAAACTGAACCTCTGAAAAAACATGTATGTTTTCTTTTTTTCATATTACCACTTTATTATAGGTACTGCCTTATAATGTATCTTGACTACTAGCACTTTACAGCAGGTTTAATCCAACCAATACTGTCTTTGTCTCATTCTTATTTTCATCGTACAGTGAATGATGTGGCTCTGTTGTTATTTTGTGGAGGTTATTTTTGTGTGCTGTTTCTTGTGGGACTGGGAAATTAGCATCTTGCTAAATCCGGCATATTAATGACAATACATTGTACATTCATTATTATGCACCATCCCATCCAAAATAAAGGAATAAAGTAAACTAATAGTAATAAAAAAGTCATTATCTTATGGATTGTGTAACTATGCACAATTGGTAATTCTGTAACAGAAAATTGGCTCTTCATATTCCTTGAAGGTAATTACACTTGCTCAGCTCATAGTTCATTCTGGTGTATTGTGTAATCCACAATAAGAGACATGAGGAAGCAGTTATGCTACATTATATAACTACTTCTTAAATGCAGTCTAAAACCTAACTGTAATAGCAGATGTCCTTGCTCCTATAGACACTGGCCCTGTTACATTGTTGTCAAAAGGTGGTCTCTAATGAGTGTGGACTAATGAGCCAAATACCACACCATCCACCCACATTGTTTATGTTGGTTTGCCTGTATATGTATGTAGTGTTTTTAAGTTAATGGTATATTTTGACATTTCAGGTTGCATGACTGTATCTAATTAGATATTTTTTTTCCTCTTTAACTTTAGGTTCTACAATATTCCTGGTTCTCTCCAGAATGACCTCCAAAGGTCACTAATTAGTATTTTGCTTATATAGTCCCTACAAAAGCAAAAGAGCTTGGTTCTGTTACTCTCTAATGCTAAGCTAAGTAGCTTCATGTTTGCTGTGTTGACATGAAATCGGTATTGAACCTCTGATCTTACTTTAAGCAAAACAACTATGATTTTCCAAAAAGGTCAAGCTATTATTTTAAATGATTAAAACACCTCTCACCTCTAGCATGGAGATCATAAAGAAAGTACCCATACTTCTCTTTTTCTTTCTTTCTTTTTTAACAAAAAAGGGACAATGCAAATGAATGACCATACACGTAAATATGTAAGATTATACCCAGAGTTCATTTAAATCTTCTGACCATTGACTGGCCACTTCCAGCCAAATAAAACAACATAATGCATCACAATATACAATGACTAGACCAATATGGTCTCTAGTTAGAAAGCTCAGGGCTTTGTGCATCGCCGCCATGACATGCCACCGCAGCCGCGGATCATCACTTGCATCATAGGTATGCTGATGAATTGATTTATGCTCTAAATGTAATTTCGTTGGCATTTTACTGACAATGACAATAAATGATTGAATAACTCGTGATTTATGGTTAATAAGAAAAATTGTATCCATAAAATGCATGCTTGGCTTTAGAAACTTTTTAGACCACTGATAACCCTGTTTATTTCCAGAGATACTGAAAACCAGGGTGTCAATATTTATCAACATTATATAAGGAATTTGTGAGTCAGAACTTAAGTTCTTAACAGACTCTACAAAATGAATATTAAGGTCATGGATCACATCCTTCTAGTTGTTGTTCCATTTGCTGCAATGTTTCCTGTTTCTTTTTGTTTGGCCAGATTTTTTGTGTGATGTAACAAAATCACAGCTCATTCACAGAAAAATGTATCATATAAATAAAAACTGTGTTTCTATTGGTACTTACTAAAATAGCTATTTTGTTTTTATTCTTCTAGAATAACCAATTTATATTTACTTACTGTGAGTCCACATACATGATAGCTGCCATATTTGAGCCACTATTTTTTCTATGATGTCTCTGAATGGACAAACAACTCTGTGTGTGAACTGAGAACCCTCTGAGCTCTAAAACTGTAGTACCGGCTTTGTTTGATAGAAGCTAGCACACCATTTGGGACAAGTAACACCTTAAAAGGCACATAGGAGACAACAACACATGTACACAATGCTGAAGCATCACTGCACCAGAGGCCACTGGATCTACTCACAGATCATGTTCATGTCTGGAAGAATTCTTTGTCCAAACAAAGGCTACAAAGACATATGAAGACAATAGCATATTTCTAAAGCTGCTCTTGATCTACTTCATTTTTACCTTCGGATGACTTATTTCATTTTTTAACTGGTTGGATGTTTTGTTCAGAGTTGAATAAATCTGTTTTTGGATCATTTTATTTAGAAAAGTATCAAATTGCGATCAGATGTCCATATTGTACATTTGATCAAAAACCCAATCAATACATGTTCTTTCATTCATTAATTTTCTGTACTGCTTGATCCAATTTAGGGTCGCGGGTGGGCTGGAGCCTAACCCATGAATTATCAGGCAAGAGGCAGGGTATACTCTGAACAGGTCACCAGTCCATCGCAGTCAATACACTTTATTAATGATTTTATTTATTCTGGTGGGTGCTTTGATTAATTGTAGCTGGTCATGAGTGTTTTACAACTTGATTTATCAAGCTAGTATATCAGCAGTATATCAAAATCTCCAAATGAAATCATCTCCCCTTTCCATTTACATTATTTAAAAACAGCCTGTAGTAAATCATAAAAAAAACATTAGAAGTTGATAATACTATATCAGTATTACAAAGAGGCTATTGACATTTGTGGGGAGAAGGCTACGTTAAGACCATCCCATTTCAGGTAATAAACAGATTATCATTCTAGTTGTTTGCATGTCAGATGTTCCCTTATACAGAGCATCACTCCCCCACCTCTATGGATATGTAGCATGGATTGCAAAGGTATTTTTAGAGGTATTTTTGTATCTTGATTAGACAAAGCTGATTCTCAATCTGAGAAGCGAAGTCTTTATTTGGATTAGCAGGAGGAAACAGACTGGTATGATTCAAGCTAAACTGTTCTGTTTTCTTTCAGTAACCACCTTTCAACCAACCATGAAGAGCCACATGGTGTCCATGTCATCAGGAGGCACCGAATTGCTTTTTACACCTCTGCTGATGATACGCAGCTTTACATCGCCGTGTCTCCTGATGACTTACAGCCGGTTAACACCCTTTTAAACTGTATTTTAGATATAAAGTCATGGATGGCTGAGAACATCTTACTCAACCAGGACAAAACTGAAGTTTTAATCATTGGTCCTGAAGACAAGAGAGAGATCATTTCATGCAGAACTTTAATCCTTCTCAGTGTGTGAGAAATCTAATTGTTCTTTTTGACTCTGAGCTTAATTGTATTCCACATATTAGGGCTGCACGGTGGTGTGGTGGTTAGCAGCGCAGCCTCACAGCAAGAAGGTTGCTGGTTCAAGCCCTGGATGGAGTTTGAGCCAGAGGGGGCTGCTGACTCAAGCTGGGGAGGGGTTCAAAATAGTGGCCTTTCTGTAGGGAGTTTGCATGTTCTCCCCGTGTATGCGTGGGTTGTCACTGGATACTCCGGCTTCCTCCCACAGGTTAATTGGTCACTCTAAATTTTCCCTAGGAGTGTGTGTGTGTGTCTCTCTGTGTTGGCCCTGCAATGGACTGGTGACCTGTCCAGGGTGTACCCTGCCTTGCCTGATAATTACTGGGAAAGGGTCCAGCCCACCTTTGACCCTGAATTGGATTAAGTGGTATAGAAAATGGATAGATAGATGGATATTAAAAATGCCACAAAGACAGGATTTTATCATATTAAATACATTGCCAGAGTCCGCCCATTTCTCTCTCTTGCCAGCACGGAGGTGCTGATGCATGCTTTTATTTCTAATAGATTAGATTACTGTAATGCCCTGCTCTCTGGTTTTCCCAAAAAGAGTACTTCCAGTTTACAGTTACTCCAGAACTCCACGGCACGAGTTCTGAAGAGGACCGGGGGCGGGAACACATTACACCGGTTTTAAAATCGCTGCATTGGCTCCCCTGTGTGTTTCAGGATTGATTTTAAGGTTCTTTTAGTGGTTTACAAATGTCTTAATGGGGTTGGTCATTCTTATTTCTTCTGACCTTGTTTTAAATTATGAACCCTTGCGGACCCTGAGGTCCTCTGGTCCAGCCTTTGAGTTGTTCCTAAAGTTAGGACTAAAACATACAGCGAGGCCTCATTTCATTATGGCCCTCGTCTGTGGAATAGTCTGCCAGAGGGCCTCAGGGCTGCAGAGACTGTAGATGTTTTTAAAAAGAGGCTCAAGACCCACCTTTTTAGCTTAGCTTTTAGTTGAATTTTACTTGATTTTGTTTAGTCTTTGTTCATCTTACTTATCTAATCATCAACTTTTTAGGGGATCCTCCACACCGTCTTTGCCTGCTTGGTCGGCAGGGTCGTTGCCGTGGTGACTGCTGTTGCCTGGGTGACTGAGGGTTCCGTGCTGCAGTCATATGGCTGTGGTGGGACCCTGGTCTGCCCTGGTCCGGGTGGTCCTGTAGTGGCGTCGTCTGTGGTCCTGGGTGGGCTGGCTCCCGGTGTGAACGGATCCCCAAGATATCGTTTCCTCTCAGCAGCGTCAAGCCAGATGTTGATGTTTATTTTATTAATATATGTATATTTTTATTTACATTTACCTTTTTCAAGTTAAGAGAGACAGTCACTAGGGACCAGATTTTATGTCTGTGGAGACTGGGATGGGGGCGGTTAGGGGGAGTTAACTTTTTTTTATCTTTGTGTGTGTGTGTGATTCTGTGTGCGAGATTGTGTATGAAAGAAATTATAATGATGTTTGTGTTTTTATATTGTTGCTATATTTGTGTTTTTAATATGTAAAGCACTTTGAGTTGCCCTAGCATGAAAGGTGCTTTATAAATTTGATTTGATTTGATTAGAAGAACTTTGCTGCTCCCAGTGATTAATGGGGGAGTTAAGAGGGGCCCAGCTCGGCTAAATGAAACATGTACTTTTTGTACTGCTACCAAAACATGGACAATTTGTGAAAGTAGCAATGGGCAAATAACGATAACAACAGAGATTTCAACTACAACAAAAAAGAAAAAGAGAGACAAGAAAATATGACAAGACATATATTTTACCCTGGTCCTGACAAAGTTAAGATCAAGTAATGTAATGAAGAGAGACCACATTGGGTTTCAAAATATTAGCATCTGACAGTATGAAACTAAAGAAGTTACAACTCCACTTTGGGACTTCTCATGCTAAACACCATGAAAAGCCTGTTATTTACCCCAGAAATAAACTACTCAACTGTTATTAATAGAGTTGTTTAACTAAAGCAGCATCTGTCTCCTCAAATTCCTCAACATACTCCATATAAAGTAGTGTGCAGAGTTTCCCCGTCTAAAAAGCCTCACACTGAAACAGAGGAATTAATAATTCCCTCCATCACTGATGTGGTTTTAACTGGAAAAGCAGGCTTGAAATGATTGTTGTCAATGAAAAGGGGACCTTGCAGAAAAAGTTTCAGCACCACTGCTATCGGGCATTTTGCTGCTTCATGAATACATTTAATAACATAATACCATGTATGTCATTTTATACAGTTTCTAATGGTGCGTTCAGACCAAACGCGCCAGGAGCGTCGGGAGTTTACAAGCAAAGTCTATGGCCGACGCACGTCAAGGTGCGTCGAGTTTTGAGATTTTCAGCGTCGGACGCCGGAGTTGGAATATCTGAACTTTTGCCGCTGGACGCGGGGCGTCAACCAATCAGAGTGACTCAGCGTCATGACGTATAGACGCATTGTTTTGACAGGACAGAAATACCTTTCTGTCAATGAAAAATACAAACAT
>JAOXYM010000001.1:31465463-31479668 GCA_028567055.1 Leptatherina wallacei
GTCAGGTGTGTTGGAGCAGAGATACATAGAAAACCTGCAGGATTCCGGCCCTCGAGGACCAGAGTTTGACACCCCTGGTTTATTAGAAGAGTACAGCTGTTGCTGATTTAGGAATGTAAGGAATATTCATTGGACATGCAAGTATTGGATCTAAATTAATCAAATATTGAGGTTTTATTTATTCAATTTTAAAAAGCTTAACATATCTTCTGTAATCTCACACAATTATCTCAACCCCTTGGGATCATGAACTTCTGACCTGTTGAGCCACTGTCCTGCAGATTTTACATGTTAACCTGCTGCAACACACGAGTCAGATTATTAATGGGTCATTAAGAGGCTTGTGGAGAACTTGACAACAAGTTGTCATTTGAATCAGGTGTGCTGAAACAGGAAAACATCTAAAACCTGCAGGACGGTTGGTGATCCCTGCATGAAAGGGTAACAAAATGTCCTTCCGCTCTACATTCAGGAAAAAAATGCTATGAATTGCTGTATTGGTTTTCTATGGATCCACATGGAATTTTGTAAACATAAAAAAAGCATGTTTACCAATCTGAGTACATTTTCATGTTCATCTACAGGTTTTCTGAATTCAGTAAAGCAAATAATTTGTCCAGAGGAGAGGGATAGAGAATTTGCCTGCAAAAGCTAAAGATTATTGCTGTTACAAAATGCTGGTAAAGGGTGAATACAGATTTTAAATGGATATCATAATGCAGTCTTCTAAGCAGACCAGATGGCAAGCGTCACATGGCAGATTTCTCATTACAACTAAAAGTGACTTGCGACTTGACTCGGACTTGCAAAAAAGGACTTGTAATCATCTCTGCTAACTATCTTAAATGTAATTCATTGCAATGCCATCACATGTGAAAAGCTTAAAACAAGTAGAAAAGACACAAAACATACTTGCAGTGGCTTAATATTTCTATAAGTGTCATCATACCATGCCAGCTGAATGAGGGAAAGTAATATTTAGCTACTTTCAAAGTTGTTTTGAAAATGATTTCAGTATTGTCACAATGGTGACCCAGAAGGGACAAGAAGCTTGTTGCTAAAGGAACAAGTGTACCATCTTGCATAAAGTTTGTGTCAACATAACCTGTTAGACATGTTGCCTAAATCAAACCAATTATCTTATTTTATTAGAAAAACAGTAAACAGCAGAATTTGGGCCAATACAATTGAATGTCTCCAACAACACCTATGCTGTCCAGTCTGTATGGAAGATGCTGTTGTGAGGACAGCTGGAGTGTTGGATTTCTTTTGCAAGAAAGTTTCACTCTATCAAAAATGCGAGAAAAAGAGTATTCAGGACACTTATAGGTCAGTGTCTCATCCTGAAATCTTAAAGATGATATTCACTAGGACGCCTAAAACTGTTAGGCAGCTGAAAACTGACCGAGGAAGAGAAAAGGAGATGTAAGAGAGTAAAAGAAATATGACTTTGCGATGGAGAGAGGAATAGGCAGACAGGGAGGGAAGGGTGGTGTCTGGCAATGTCTGCATACACTGAGCTCCAATTAAAGTAATGTAAAATAGAGGAGAGGTGCGTATGTGTGCGTGCGTTTGTGGGCGATCAGGTGGAAACGAGGTCACCCTCTCCTCCCTGAGATATTTACAATCCGGTATGAATGCTCTAACCAAAAAAAAAAAAAAAAGGGTTATGGCATTGTCCCAAGAAAAGAAAAAAAAGAAAAGAAAAAACATCCTTCTTATTTGGGGCCTGCTGACTTGACAAAATGAAAAAGTCAGTGTCTGTCTCTTTCCAATGTCAGAGAGCAGCAGAGCCCGGATTCATCATTACCTAAGCAGAAGAGATAATAAGAAGCTTCACCTGCCCTTTCCCCATCTTCCAGATCATTATCATAATTCAGTATTAATCAGTGCCGCCTCTGCTTCTCAGCAGGAGAGATCTAAAAATGACCCCAAAACTTTGACTTTGCCTCCTCCTGCTTCCACAGAGGGAGATGTGAAGGTTTAGGGATGGAGTAGGTGCTGAAATATCCCAAGGATTGCGATCCCACTCCTGGATTAGAAAGGGAAGCCTTTGATGTGGCGAAGGAGTTGTGTTCTAATGAGGCTCGTTACACAGCGATCTGTCCCTGCCAGACTAGAGGTGGCATCACAGAGCTTCAGCCAGGCTGCTAAAACACTCCTGCTGTTCTCAGTTTGTTCAGCCAGGCTCTATCACAGCCAGCCCAGTGCTACACTTTGTGGCTGTACATCCACAGTTTCAATTATTCATTGGCCCACTGCACCCTGCAAACTGAGATGAGATGCACATCAGCTGGTGTTGTTGCTAAATGTCTCACTTTTTTGAATATTTAACCTATTTACAAATGCAAAACAAGCTTTAAACTCTTTAAACACAATTATTAATACTGAACTGCAATGAACTGTTGTAGTTTATGAGGTGGAGTCTAAATGACACCGTTGGCAATATTCATACAGTACCTTACTCCACAAAATAATTTAAAAGCTGTGTATGATTGCACTTGTGTAAAAACAGATTATATATTTTAATATCAAATTAATGTTTAGAGACCAATGTCAGTTTTAAAGTTTCTTTAAAAAAATAATGATTGATCGTATTTGCTGTTGTGTTTTAATTGGAGAGTCCTGGGTATGATGATGGAAAAATCTTGTATTTATGATATTTGTGAACCCTGAATGACTTCGGACCAGTACTGTTTGTGGTGTTTATGTTCACTGTTCTCATGGCATCTGTAAAAGACTTTGTGGCCTACCTGCTAATCTGGTCACTTCACCCCGGGGGGTAACATATGGTCCTCAATGGGGGTGTAAGATAACATAGTCACAATGGGGATTGTATACGTTGAAGTTATCTAAGGAGGGGCATGTATTGTATAAAGAGGGTTTGATCTGACTGAAACTTCAGTTCAATTTCTGTCTCCTGGCAGATTTGAATTCCTTGCAAGTAAAAAAGCTTTTTGCCTTCTCACTGATCTGAGTGTCTGTCGTTCATGTGGAGTTTTTTCCTAACACATAAACATTTTCAAACTGCTAAAATTTCCCTGTGTTTAAAGAAGACGTGAGAAATTTTCCACATTTTACTGAGATCTTAATAGCATGCAGTAAACCATATCAAGCGAAGCACCCTTCTAAAACATGTCCTAACACTCATTGTTCATGGCAGCAAGTAGGTAGTTTGCAGTGACTTTCTCTATCCCCTCTTTCATGGGGTGTACAGCTCCTTCATGAGTAGAACAGCTTTGTGTTACCTTGCAAACCAAACCTGGCAATTTGATTCTCAAAAACCCCTCAGCTGCAGTTCTGCCACACAGACAGCTGATAATGATTATTCTTTTTAGGCAGTTTTGTTACTAATAGTGTGGAAAAGTGGCCCACTTTTCCTCTCCAGCATCATGGCATGCCGTGTTCTACCAAAACAAATTTTCTTTGCTAAGGGGGAGCTCTATGGATATAAAGGAAAATAAACTTTGTAGTTATAAGATTCTTGATGCTCAGGTATTCTTCTTTATTTTATAATTTATTCATTGCTGAACTCCATACTAAAGGCCCATCATATAACTTTTTGAGCTTAAAAACTCCACTTTCCGGACTCATTTGATGGCACAGTGACATCTATTATGTGCATTTCTAGAGCCGTCGCGGCCCAGCAGCTGCCTGCTGAGTTTTGCTTTGCGCATGTGTTACACGCTAGCAAGCGAATGTAAACAAACGCACACCGGCGGATTCAGCAAAAGAAATGCTAGAAGACATTATCGGAGGAAGAGAGGAAACTAAGGAGAGCCAAAGAAAAACAAGAGATAAGACAAGAGTCAAGAGAAGACTGTTTTTTACTGTCTGGAGAGAGCTCACACTACAGGTAGGATGCAAGATGGATGCCGAATTAGTCGTCGATAGGGAGCGCATCACTGAGAAAATAGCATAAGTTGAGTGGTGTCTCTTTAATGCTGGAGCTCACCAGGGGGACACAAAGAAGGAGGAGAAAGAGCAGAGGAGAAATGGGAAGAAGAAGAAGAAAAAGGAAACAAAGACACCAAAGATAGAAACCAATAACTGCAGAATCAAACTTAAAATAAAGTAATTAATGAATAAATTTAAAGCCACCTGGTCTCCGCCCACTGAGGTAACAACCAGCCAACACAACCGAATCAGCCCTATTTCAGTGGGTTTGAACTATTCAGAGGTTGTTAATATGGATTGTGTTTCACTAATATTTACAGGCTGCTTAAATGGTTAGTTTTAGTGGTGCACTCACATGATGGTCAATAACAAATACGCAATCAGAATTTCCACCTTTTAAATAGGAAAAAAAAACGTCAACAACACAACTGATTTCCCAGTCAAGAACATGTCAGATTTTTTTATTCTGGCCACCCGGGGTGGACTGGGCTCGTGGGCCCGGTGGCCCTGGGCCCTGTCCACCCCGGGTGGCCGGTGCTCGGCGGGGTTGGCGGCTGCTGATCTCGGCCTACCGGGGCCGGTGCCCTGAGTCTGCGGGGGGCTCTGGCTGGGACCTCGCTCTGCTGCCTCACCGAGCGGGCGTGTGGTCTCTCCGTGGTGGGGGGGTTGGGGTCCGTAGTCCGGGGCGGCCGCTGATTGCCCAGGTTTGGGGGTTCTGCTGGCTTGCCTCTGACCTTTATCTGCATGTCCACTAAATATGTCCACTCTGCATGTCCACTTTTCCCTGAATGTCTCCACTCTGTATATTCGGCGTGCTGCCACAGTCACTGTGTTGTCATTTAGTTGTATCTAGCAATGGATACTCTCAGCTAGTTTTCTTTGTGTGTCTTCTTACTGTTCTGGTATCAAGATGTAGTGTTTCTTTTCAGCAAGTCCTTTTTTTTTTGTTCTCTTGCTGTTGTTGTTATTTATAGTAATAATGACAATGGTGGTGATGGTAATAATATTATTATTTTTATTATAAATTATTTATTTATTAATCTTTTGCCTCATTCCAAAAGCATGGGGTGTTATCGGTCTGGGTGTGTTTTTGCATAGTGTGCTGTTTTGTTTTTGTCTTTTTTTTCTCTCTCCCCCACCCCACTTCTCTTTTTTCTCTGTTCTTTTTTCTCTCTCTCTGTCTCCTCCGGTCGGGTCCAGCAATAAGGTGCAGATTCGAAATAAAAAACTAAAATAAAGATTTTTTTCAAGACTGACTTTATACATATAAAGCTCTACTTGACAAAGTAAATTTGCTTGGCATCAAACAGCAGCCAGACAATCATTCTGCTTGCTACAATGCTGGACAAGACAGGTGTAAAAAAAAAAATTTAAAAAAGAAATTCTCCAGTGCAGAATGGAGAGGTAGAAAGTTAGTGGGGGGAGCAGAGAACTGCCTAGGATTTTATTTTTCTTTTAAGAGTAAAGTTTGTAGAGCACACTTTCTGTTTTTCTGTATTGTCAGATGGTTGGTTTCACTTGAGTAATGAAGGTGTTTCTTGTTTTAGAGAAATGAACAGAAAAGAGTTTGCACGTGGCATGGTAAGTTGGCCATTAGCTCTATGTTGTCATTACTGCCTGCCTTCAAGTGCACTCATTTGCTATGCTGAACAGACAATCACCACGCACTCTAACAGACAGAGCCGGCCTTAGGCAAAAGTGAACTAAGTGGCCACTTGGGGCCCCTCTGGTGGCATTTATTGATTTCTTTTTTAAATAAAAAACCCCCACATAAAACACTGAATAGTTTAAATAAGAATGTTAATTTTAAATGTCTTGTCTTCCCTGCTCATTTTTCTGTCATCTTCAAATACAAATTCAGTATGCCCCACACACATACATCACACTCCATATTAAAAAGTGCAAATTAATACTAGACCATTTTCTGAATTTACTCCCTCATTAGGATTAAACCATAATGAATATGAAAGTGACACCAGCGTGATGGAAGCCAACTACAAATAAAGGAGATCCTGTAAAATGGTTCAAACAAGCAACATTTCGAAAATACACAATTCAATTGCATGCGTTACATGCTAGCAAGTGGATGTAAACAAACTGGTCGTTTTGAACAAGCGCCATAGAAAATTCAGCAAAGGTTAGAAGACATTATCAGAGGAAGGGATGAAACAAAAGAAAGCCAGAGATAGAGCAAGAGATAAGAGTCAAGATAAGACCTTTTTTTACTGTCTGGAGAGAGCTCACAGTACAGGTAGGATGAAAGATGGATGCCGAATTAGTTGTCAATAGGGGTCGCATCATTGAGAAAAATGGCATAAGTTGAGTTGTGTGTAAGCAATGTAGGAAAAAATGCTCCTGGAAAACATCTCCCTACCTTTATATTCTGCTTGGTGCCGATTTTACAAGTCAAATCATCTAAAAACAGAGTTTGACGGAGTCGGACATTAGTGGCCCCGCGTATCCATCGAAAATAGGAGATACAGACATTTCCTGATGTTCCAAGAAACGCTCAGGAGCCAATTATTGGTTTGATGAATGACGGGCCTAACAGGCCTTACACTTCCAAATATACATTCTCAAACTAATGGCAAGTGTTTCATTTTGTGGGTTTTTTTATGATTATGTCTCCTTTAAAGTCAACTATTTCTATCTAGCGACTTTAAATTTATCTAATAAATTCTTCATGATCCAAAGCTGAGTCGGTGACTAAGACATGTCTGTGTTATTCAATGTAGATAACAGGTATTGTGCATCCATTATTCCACTAAGTTACTTAATTCGTATTGCCATTATCTCTCTGTCACTGTGATATATGTCTTAAATGTAAATGCTGTCTACCACTTAATTCAAACCAAAAGAGCCATGACCACATCATCATCATTTATTCATATTCAATCCCAGTTGCAGTTAAAGAATTTAACCCAACACCATCCAGTTTAGACCTTTGTCTCAATGAACATATAATCTTCAGATGATGCCATTAATGTTAGTGTAAGAAGCTTAATTAGAGATGTGATTGCCATACATGGCAATCTATATATAGCGGTAAAGTATTCAGTAGACACATCCATGCTATCAACAATAGCTTGTAGTATTTAACCAGCAAAAGCATATTAGATAAATAACCTGTTTTTCTGAGTGTGCCTCCAGTAATGTGATCCTTCACTCAAAACTCACCCCACACTGTACTGTCTGCTGACACGATCAGATGTTAAAACAGATAAAAGACCTCACAACGTCTGTGTCCACCAATCAGAAAGAAGTATTTAACGAACTGCCACAAAACCTGCACATCAACCTGCGGTTTACCTCTGCTGATTTTTGGTGTTTGAATTCTGCTCTCGCTTATCCAGCATTGATTGGTTCTGGCAGTAAGTCTGTTTGGGCTGCACACACTTGTTCTCTGCTTATTTTACAATGTCAACCGCTCCAGACTCCTGAGGCTAGTTCGCAATATTTTCAACAAGAAAAACTGAGGTAATAATACCTTGTTACTCCAGAAGAAGAAAAAAAAACAGAAAACTTTGACTCTGCTGTGGGAGACTTCACTGCATTAAGCTCAGGTGGCCCAAGAGAGATATAACAAGAAATTTGGCTTCCCTTATGACATTTTGGAACCTGGGACAGTGTGTGTAATGTGTGATTCAGGGCCACTTCCTAGCTCTGGGCCCCCTGAATTATTTAGTTAATATCATCCAGCCCTTTGCCCCTGAGTCTTGTCTCATTCTTACCAGGCCAACACTGACAGAAAATCTGTAGAAATTGGTTGTATGAGATTTTATGTAACTTCCAGGTCTAAAATAAAATAACATAAAACAAAATGATAGAGCAGTCACTTGCTAGATTAAGAAACATTATGTCAGTATGTGTGACTCAATCTGAATACTTTAGTACCATTAGTTTCTCTCTCGGCCCATGGTGCAGTAGACCTACTGAATACTTGTTACGCTCAGATAACAAAAGCAAAATCTTTAAAATGTTTCTAAAAAGATGAATCATACATTGATTTGAGTTTTCAATCTGAACTGAGCACAAAAAGTAAGGACATTTCTATTTGGTTGATTATTTCTCTCATCTAATAACACCAACTGGTGATGTATTACACATTATTTACAACAAGTATCTAGTTTTCTGTGGAATGACCAACACAGCTAAATATGTGATCAGTTTGGTCATATTCTAAAGAAACCCAAGCAAGGATGCTGGTTGACCCTCAACAACCTCTGGTTTAGGAATGGGATGCCATTCCATCGCAAAATGCAACTAGGCTGGTGACCAGTATCAGGAGGAAGTACCAGGCTGTTGTGGCTGAATATAAACCTTCCACATGTTACTGAGTCACTGACAGTTAAAAATGAATACATTTTGTTGTTAATGTGTTGTTTTTTCCTTATTAATGTGAGAGAGAACTCACACATTTACAGAGAGAGCATGCAATCTCCGCTCAGAAAGGCCACTATTTGAACCCCATCCAGCCGAGGGTCTAAACCAGAGACCTTCTTGCTATGAGGCAGCGGTGCTAACCACCACACCACTGTGTATGTGTGGGTTCTGTCTGGGTACCCCAGCTTCCTCTCACAGTCCAAACACATGCATGTTAGCATGGCAGGACATAGGAGGGCCCAGGCAGGGATTGAACCTACAACCTCCTGGGGGGCGCTGCCGCTTGCAAGTAGGGTCCATGTAGCATGGATCCCAAATAGGTGGCCACGTGCGTAAAGCACGAGGATGTGCTTGTGGAAAGAGGGGGAGGGTCCTGTCACTATGCCTCCGATTGATCATGTGCCCTGGCTAGTTCACCACAGAGATATCCCTTTGGCTGACTGGTCAGCACGCATGACTTTCACCTGGGAGATTGTGGGTTCAATCCCTGCCGAGGCCCTCCTATGTCCTGCCACTATTTGTTGCCTGGTCACTCTAAATTCTCCATAGGAGTAAGTCTAAGTGATTGTTTGTTTCTCATTATTGGCCCTGCAATGGACTGGCGGCCTTCCAGTAATTGGAATAGTTGGTATGGTGGATGGATGGATAAGGTGAGAGTGTGAAATCATATCCAATCCACTAAGAAACTCAGAACAAGAGTGAATAAAGTATTTTTCATTTAATTTCATTCATTTCAATACCAACAGGAGAATATTCTAGGGGATGGACTTTTTTTTAGCCCACATGCGTTTATTCCACAGAAGCACAATCTTTACCAGATATACTTGATTGTCAAGGTGACTAATCAGTTTTTCCAATGATGTATAATACAAAACCAATTGGTATTATCAAAGGAGAAAAATAATTGCCCAAACACAAATTTCCTTACTTTTTGTGCTAAGTTTATTTGATTTATTTTCATGATCCAGTTCAAAGAGAAAGTAAACAAGGTAAAAAATGTCCATTAGTTACAGTCCAGCTTAATCCAATTATAACCCAATACATTATATATCCCAATTATTCCAATTCATCATACATTATTTGTCTCCATGTAACACCAGCTCATAAAAGTATCATCAAATTACATTAATGCATTTCATCAAACCTTCACTTTGATTCTGCTGTCCTGAACATACACGAGGAGGTGGTTGACGGTGGAGAGTAAAAAAAAAAGAGAGACTACCAGTGGAAGCTAATTCCCTCACCCACTTGGGGAGTAAGAGGACAGGACAGTGATACAAACATCCCCCCAGGTCAGCGATACCTGCTGCTGAAGAGAACAAAGAAAAAGATGAAATCCTTGTTTTATTTGCTTGGTGTTAAATTTCTTCACATCACAACACTTATGATTGATAGACCTAAATTTCTTATTTAATTTTTCTATGGAACATCTGCCGTCTAATGCATGAATGAGGACCTGTCAAAAAGTGATCTGTAATTCAGCAAGATATAATGAAACATGATATGCAGCAATGTGACATGTTCAATTACTCACGTTATTAGACTTCCAGGGTGTGCAGTAGATCCATGTCTGGATTGGAGTGTAGCAGCCTGAACTATGGTTTTCTCGAGGCAAGTCCTAGACTAATATTTTACTTCTCGGCTCCACACCTTCCTTCAAAAACAGTCTTTATACTTGACTAAGTACTCTGAGCTCTGTGTCAACATATATCACCAGCCTGTGTTTGAGCTTGGCAAGCTTATACTGTTACACAGCTAACAAGACAGATTTCTCAGATGTGTGAGGCTTAATTTCATTGTCCACCAAATTCCCAGAGGATAGAAATTATGCTGCTGAGGGATTCAATTACAATGATTGGTGTGAAAACACGTGTTTTTCTACAAGTGTTTCATCTTATGTAATTGGAAAATGGTATGTGACATGAAATGTGACCTTGGATTTATCATGAATCAGTTTGACCTGTGAAAATTTCAAATTTGCAACGTATTATAAAAGTAAGTGACATTATTTTCTTACCTTCTCAGTGTGGGTGTCAGCAGTACATGTTTCCAATGCAACGCTACAGTGTGGGAGGGATGTCCAGAGTGAAACGGTTAGCTCTGAAGCTCCATTTCTTGGAGTAAATTGTAATGATTAATGTATACATTCCCTTTAAATTGGAGTTGTGACATTCAATTTTTTAATTGCTGTGTTATATTTATTGGAGTTGGGTTGTCCAAGGTACTTATGAGTAGTTAGTGTCATACCTGCAGTAGACAGCAGTCTCAGTTCTGAGAATCGGGGAAGGATTTCTGACCGGGGGGGCTAAGCAAATACAGTTATTCAGAATGAGCATGGTTGAATTTTTTGCCACGTTGAACAACTCAAACTTTACATTTACAGTAGTTTGAGCTAACATTACTTTGTGGATTTTTATTTATGAATCGATTGTTTACATTTTCTCAACCACAGCACGTCTGTGTTGCAACACGTTTCCAGTCCGTGTAACTGAGGCTCAAAACACTGAAATCTGAGGTTTAAGATGTGTTAGTAAAAATTATGCTTGGTGTGGTGTTCTGATCATATGAATGTTTAACTTCCCCTTCAGAGTTCCTCCCCGATTCTACAAACAAAGAGATCTGCTGTTTGCAGCAGGTAAGACACTGAGTGCAGAAAAATGAAAAACAAAAGGAAACCATTTTGATTCTAAATATATTTTTACAAAATGCCATGAACCGTGGTAAAAGTCTTTAATGTAATGTAGTAATCTGTTGATACAAGATTCGTTATTAATGTTTACTTGTATACCTAATGTTGAGGGGATTACTGGACCAAATGTAAAAAGATCCAAACATGGAGAGGGCCTAACACAACCTGGAGTTTCAATTTTTCATCATTAGCTCAACAAACAAACAGTTTCTCTTGTTGACTCTTGTTGCTTTATTCAAAACTAGACAATAGTGACCCCCTGCTAAGCAATATTTCCTGTTAATATCTCAACAGGTTCATAAAGGTCAGTATGTCAAACATACAGAGTTCATAAAGAGCTTTTAGTGAATTGTTAAATTATTCATCTTTTTAAAGAACTGGCAAAATGTGTTCCAGTAGTTATTTTTTTATCTTTATTTGTGTATACATTAGTCACTTCACAACTTCACACCAACAACAGTGTGCTATGACAAGCAGTGATATTGGGACATTCATGGTTGTGCGGAGATTAGGATGGTGACCTGTAGAGATGAAAACAGACACAAATGTTTCTGTTTCATGCAACATGATAAGATATGAAACACAATCTTTGCCACCTTTGAGTACAGACGTGGTGTTAGATTATATTGGCTCATGCAAAAGAGCAGCAGTCACTGACATACCTTGCAGGAGGAAATATTTTGTTATGTTATGTTAATGTATTATCTGTGCTTTGCAGAAACACTGCTTCCAGCTCTCGGGCAGCGTAGCGTCTGAAAAATAACACTTCCCTAAAAATAAATAATACCCTCCCAAAATGATGAATCAAGCTTACACAGAATCAAATGATTTGACCCAATTTCCGCTTGGCCTCTGCTAGTTGCCATTTGCAGCATTTTGTTTACTCTCTTTATGCATTGTGTTTTGTGATTAACATGCTGTCAGAGATAATAAGGTACTGTGCTGGAAGTAGGTCTAGCTATTTATGTGAAATGAAATTGCTGTACAAAGAACAACACACATATAACAAAATACAACATCCGGAATAATTGGGAAAAAAAACAAATTCTGTGCATCTATATCATCTCTGCGACATTCGTCTGTTGTCCGTCTGTGTGGATTTATAGCATCCTGTGTACAATATGCTGTCTGACATTTTATTAATACAGTAAAACACAAGAACAAACTCAGCTGGAAGCTGAGAGGTGATGATCTAGGTGGAAGTGAGAGGTTACAAAGGACATAATTTACCAGCAGGCTGATGATTACCCCCACTATCAGCCCTCTAACACTTATACACACACCTCATTAAATCACTCCCACACCCCCATCTGTACTGAGAAGACAGAAATAGATGCCAGCTCCATGTATGTTTTAATGTGTGTTAATGTGCGCGCAACTTTTAAGTGAATGTACACAGTATGTGTGTGGTAAGGCAGATCTATAGATGTGTTAGGATGTTGCAGGAAATGCGTGCAGAGTTCACAGCGCTCCTCAGAAAATGGATTTTCCTCAAAAATATAACTACAAGTTGGGAACACAGACATGTCTGAAGAAGTAAGTGATCAACTTGAGTTGCTTGCAGTGACGGAGCGGATGAATCTGGTAATGGGTTCGGCTTGTTGCTGTTACAGGTTAACTAACAATAAGAAGATAAAAAGTTGTTTATGCATTTCTTCTGAAACTTTACGGATGGTTATCCTTTTCAAAATTAACAGATTGTGGCAATAAAACATGATTAAACAAAAAAAAGGTGATACAGTAGGATTAGACTGCATATTAGGAAATGAGTCAGGTTGTGTGTGAGGCTGTACACACATTCACACACGCACACACAGTTGTCCTTTAAACAAAGTTCTTTCATGAGCTTTTTCACATGTTCAATAAGACAAATTTTAACAATGTTAGAAAGCAACGTTTAGCATGGTCACCATCTAACTGACAAGCTTCCTCCTGATTTAACAGTAAAGTGGGGACTTCATTGCCATGGCACCTGAAGCGAGGGCAGCCTTTCAGTAGTTTCGTGTTTTTTGAGTGTTTTTTTTTTAACCTGTTTCTGTTTTGTTGGTTTTGTACCAACACTGTCTAATTATTCATTTATTTCTATACTTGTTGGTTATCTTTTTACGATGGATAATCACATTACAACTAGGATTCCTCTTATTTACTTGAGGAAAGATATTTTGACCCTCAGGGAAAATGCTCACGCTGGGATCCATCACATTATTCCAGTGGAGTTGAAGAGGGCGTACCGAGGTTGCCGGGCTGGAGCTAAACTAAAAGCTTGGCTACCACACAACATCAGGTGGAGATTTCAACCCTCAATTCCCTGGGTACTGATGGGGAATGTCAACTCGTTGGCGAACAAGCTGGACGAACTGTCGGTGCTGATCAAAACCGTTAGGAGCTACAGAGAGAGCAGCTTATTTGTCCTGACTGAGACGTGGTCAACTAGCCTCACGCTGGATGTTAATGTGGAGCTACCGGGTTTCACCGCTGTGAGAGCCGACAGGGACATGAAGGCATGCGGGAAAAGTAAAGGTGGAGGTCTTATACGTAAACAACAGATGGTGCAGTCCTGGTCATGTAATGGTTAAATCGACCCTTGTTGCTGAGATCTCGAACTTTTAGCTGTTAGCCTGAGACCATATTATCTCCTTGGGCCGCCACCTTATCGTGGTGGAGGGGTTTGAGCGTTCTGTTGATCCTAGCAGCTATATTGTCGGGGGTTTATGCCCCTGGTAGGGCCACACAAGGAAATAGGTGTCTAGGGAAGGAACCAGACAAAGCGCGGCCCAAAGACCCCTATGATGAGTACAGACATGGGCACAACGTTTCCCTTGCCCAGTCACCAGGGCCCCCTCCTGGAGCCAGGCCTGGGGGTGGGGCATGGGGGTGAGTGCCTGGTGGCCGGGCCTTCACCCATGGGGCCCGGTCAGGCCCAGCCCGAAGAAGAAAAATGGGCCCCCCTTCCTGTGGACCCACCACCTGCGGGAGGGGCCGTAGGGGTCGGGTGCTTAGCCAGCGGCTGCAAAAGCTGGCTCTAGGGACGTGGAACGTACCTCTCTGGCGGGGGAGGAGCCTGAGTTGGTGCGTGAGGTTGAGCGGTTCCAGCTAGATATAGTTGGACTCACCTCGACGCACGGCTTGGGCTCTGGAACCCGCGTCCTCGAGAGGGGTTGGACCTTCTTCCACTCTGGAGTTGCTCACGGTGGAAGGCGCCGAGCAGGCGTGGGCATACTGGTTGCCCCCCGGCT
>JAOXYM010000001.1:31479768-31492461 GCA_028567055.1 Leptatherina wallacei
AAATGTTAAGAATTGATTGAAAGTAAGTTTAAGGGAGAATGGATAACCAAATATACCAGGTGATGACTCCTTTAATACTTATTGTTCATTTCAACTATATTTGTCAGGGCACACTGAAGACTTTCAAATTGACTGAATTAGTCTGTGTCTGTTTACCAGTGCAATATTTGTCTTCTCTGCCATCTGTAATGTGTGCTACTATTGCATTGTTTTCTTTTACAACTGTAATTTTCTTCAGCTGCTGTAACATTTGGATTTCTTGGTCTACAGGATGAATAAAGTTTTATCTTTATTTCTTGTAATCCTCCTTTATAACAGGGCAACAGGGTCTGAAATGTGTTGCTTCTCAGAATAGAGGGATTAGTCAATGAAAAACAAACAAATACATCTGTAAAATCTTAAATAATTTTACTGAAAAAATTTGTGAAAACAGATGAATTGCTAAGGATTATAAAGTTTCAGAAAATGTTGATCCACTGTTGCAGGGATCACCAACTCCAGACCTCTTTGACTGGTGTCCTGCAGGTTTTAGAAGTTCGCACACCAGGTTCAAATTTAATTGTTTTCCAACAGTTTGTTATCAAGATCTGCATAAGCCGTATAATGACATATTGGTTTGAGTCGGGTGTGTAAACCTGCCGGACGCTGGCCTAAAAAGTCTGAAGTGGGTGGTCCCTGCTCTATTGTAACATGAAAGGCATTCATGCTACTTTCTAGGTAGGATGCTCTACATAAATATTAGAAATTTTTTATGGAAAGTGGTTAAAATAATGTTGTTGCATCATGAAAAAATGTTCAATTGTAGTTATATAGCTAATCAAAGATAAAAAGGAATAAACTTGCATGGTTTAAAGTAGTTTGCCTAATGTTTTATTAGATCAACAATATCAAATACTTTAATTTTATGTAGCAAACTGCTTTTTTGGGAAATAAACCAAAATCTTAAATTGTGGGTTGATGTTACCCAGAAGACTTCTTGTGCTGTTTTCTATGATATTTTCCAGTTTAAGTCAAAGCAGCATCAGCTTCTCTCAGTCAGGGCATCTCTCCATGTGCCAGCGGTATTTCAGCATATGCATGGAGCTACTTTATTGTGGTTAACACAACACATACCATAATTCCACATGGTTTTCTTTCAACATATTTTCGAATCTGTTTACTAAAAAACACTGAGCACTTTGGCGGCCAATTATTATGTGCTGCCAAAGGAACAGTGGAGGGAAAGAAAAGGCTAGATAGGGTTTGCCTGCAGCCCCTGCAGCCCCAAGATCAATAAGTACTTCTTGCTTTGAATGTTTTTAAACTGAAAATCTGAATGAGTGTCCAGATGATGTCTTGAACGTTTCAGATGTTATTCATGACTGCATCCATAGCTTAACAATCAGCTGGCTAGTGGTTGCTATAAATATTGCGTTCATGTGGACATCATTTAGGCTGTTGTCATGTGTAGATTAACTAATAGGTGGGGAACAAACAATCATATATTTTCCAGCCTTTATATGGCAGCCCAGTCTCAGGTTTGTCCATTTTCCATCCATAGTTGTAAATTATAAGATTGTAACATATCACTAAGTGGTTGTTTTTTGTTGGTTAGCATTCTAATGACATGAGGGGAAACACAACATGCTAATACAAAAATGTTGTGTAACACATAATTATAACTCTTACCATGTACTCCTAATGCTCACACAGAAACACATGTAGAGACAAAGGATGCCAATATCCTTATGAAGAACATCAATGGTACTGACAAATCAAAACTTTAGCTGCATCTGTATAGTTTAGGCTACAAGAAAATAATAAGGAAAATGGTCATTTGAGTCTTCCATGTGAAACTGCAACATTTTGCATAGGTGAAGGAACTTCCCATTCTATAACACTGTTATCCAAAGATTGCAGCAAATGACAGATTTGTCTTCATTAACACAATTAAATGTAGCTTATATGTTTACCAAAACTACTGATGTTGATGGGAATTTATATTATAATATATATAAAGTTTAGTGAAAACTGGTAGAGATTTTCACCCATCTGTAGTGGTTTATGAACATTTATGATTGATTAATTCAATTTAAGGAACTTTATGAACATCAGCAGACCGTTTGCTGGCGTTTTCTACTCAAATCAACAGTAAAATCCTCAGATTATCAGTAAATGAGACCCTGTTCGAAAGTAAAACCTAATTTTCTAGAGCATTTATGAATTATGATAGCGCAAGTGAGGGATGTGTACTGGTTAAAGTTGCTGCTTCAATCTAAAGCGTGGGATTTCAACATCATAAGAACAGTTATCATGACTTTTCATTCTGCATGAAGACAAGCGTCTCAACCAACCAACGTCTGCTGCATTTTCCTTTGAACAACAGTAGGTTGAAACAAATGGTTTGTTTTGAGCTTAGTGGCTCTTCAAGGCAATTTACGTACAGTCCCAATGAGTGACGGGCAAAGAATTCTCAGTGTTACACTCTGATTATCTATCTATAGTACTTTATATGAAATATGTGGTTATAGTAGATTTTAATCAGTGTCCTTTCAGCATTTCACCATTATACTTTAAGTAGAAAGTTGAATTAAAGTCCCTGAACAACCTTTAAGCTTTTAACCCAATCTGAATATAGAGCTGTTCTGAACTCATAAATAATGCAGGATGTGTAAAGCAGATGCATTACGTTGAGCTCTATTGTGCAGACACTCTGTTTAATGAATAGGCATTGCTAAGAGCCATTACCTGAAAGCAAAGCCATCCCCAATGTCTTCCCTCCCCTGCGCATTAGTTGACCGGAGTTGTTGTGTTGGGAAGGCAGAGGCTCTGGCCTGGATCTGACAGTGTAATGTTCACGCTCAGTAAATTGTGTTGGAATTGCTCCCATGGGAGACATGAATGCGACAATGGTCTTTGGGTAAGGAGTACTTGTTCATACACAACATTGGAAGTCTGTTTGCCCTTTTGCGGTGAATGAGGAATTAATTATTCATCTGCCAATGGTGGATAAAGAGTGTGAAGGAGAGAGGAGGAGGTGTTTTTGTAGACAATAGATTGTGAAATCTTTTGAGGTGTCAGTGAAACTGGAATGAAGTCGTAAGGATAATGGAAACAGTAGAAACACACAGAGGAGCATTTATTCTAAATGAAAATGCCCTGGCATCAATAACTCATAGGCCTACATCAAAGCCAGTCACAGAAATTAAAAATGCAAAGTGAAATGATTTTTGTCCACCATTTCTCCAATCTCTCCTGTAAAAATGATCTGTGTTTGATTATTCTATATTTTTACCACATTTTATGCACCACAAGTCCAAAACACAACTGTATAAGACATGCCGTGACATCAGTGCTCAGAGAGGCTCGAAGATGCATGTTTAATATTTTAAATCAAAACACCATCATATTTTAAAGGGCACTTGTCGTATCAAGTACCTGTTAAAAAGTCTGCAGAAGGAGCTTTAATCATAGTTTTTAGATAAACTTTAATTGTTTACCTTTTTTTTAAATAACATGTTAGACCATTTAAGTTTACTTACTTCTATGGCTCACTCTTTGAAGACAGTGGGGGAAAGAAAATTAAAAGAAAAATCCCCACCAGGGTATTCTTTTCATCATAAACTGAGCGAGAAACCGTTGATGCAGAAGTGCGATATTTTTTCTGTAAGCATTGACATCTGCTAGCTTTACTTGCTAATGGTACTCTCAGTATATTAGCTTTAAATTGCTCTCTTACGAGGCAGAAATTAGCTGTAAAATCAACTTAGAAATATATATAACTGTATTCTTTTTTACCACTGCTAAATAGATTTAACTGTGGAAGAAGACTTACTTAACAGTGTTTTGTGTTACCATCTGCTAGCTTTACTTGCTAATGCTACACTCAGCATATCATATTTTGTTCACTTTTGGGGCAGCAGTTAGCTGTAAAAATCAACTTATAAATATACTTGTGTATTCTTTTTTACCACTACTAAAAGATTTAACTGATGAAGAAAACAAAAGTGTTGCCATCTGCTAACTTTCCTTGCTGATGCTACTCTTACCAAATAGTTTTGTTCTCTTTTGAGGCAAGGCAAGTTTGAATTGTTTTGAACAGGAAATGTGCTATACAAATAAAGTACTTTACAAAAAACATTGAAAGCATTAGAGATATAGTAAAGAAAGCATTAAACAGTAGTAAAAGGCAGCAACACATAGCAAAATCACAATAAAATCATTAAAAAATAAATGATAGATTTTTTTTTAAAATCACAAACTGTGCTATTATTATAGTATATTTCAGAAGGAACTGTTATACAGAATTAAAAACTTTTGCATTGATAAGAATTATTATTTTGTTACCAGTATCCCTCATGGATGGTTATTTCAATGCTATGGTGGGCCTTTATGCACATAAAAGGTTTAAATAGCTTTTAGAAGGCACCTTTGTTGGAGAATTATTTTCTTTCCTAACTTCCAGAGAGAGCGAGTGTAACAGACCCGGAGGAGCCTGTACAACAGTAAAATAGGGACTGCTGTGACCCCTGGGGAGAATAAAGCTGGTGCATACTGTCCTGCCGTGTCGGTGCTGATTAAAAATTATTCAAAGACAAAAAAAATTTGTCTGTATATCACTCACTGGAGGATGCTGCTAACTGGGAAATCAAAACCACATTAATAAAAAATATTAAACAGAGCAGCTGACAATTAAAACAGCCAGTTAGCTTTTAGATCCAACAAATCACTAATTAATAAACCAATCCTAAAATGATCAGTAATTATGCCTGCGGAGGACACCAATTTTCCACAGTGTTCAATGCAATCTCAACTTGTTTGATCTTTGGCTTTCATGTCTGCTCCTCCTGCGCTCTCCAGGCAACACTTAGTCCACCAGCAGGTCATTTTTTACGCTGACAGGAAGTGGTGAGTCTCCAACAGCTCTTCTTGGAACAGCGTGGACACCAAGAACTGGTTGCAAGGGAGCGGCAGCTGGGTACGTGGGTGGCAGGATATCAGATAGGATCACTGAGACCAAGGGAGGTGAAGAAGGATAGAAAAGACATGACGGGAGAGGAGGAGGGTTGGGGAGAAATGGCACAGTGAGATACAAGAGAGGACTATAAATACAAACCTGCTGCCAGCACAGTGGGCAACCTCCAGCCAGGTTGGAGTCGTTTCCATAGCAGTAAATGCCATTTATCTAATGTATTGGCCTATTACAACCTCTCCTTTATGGGTTCGTGATGAGGGATCCCCTGCAGTCTCACAGCAGGGCCACCGACACAATTGATCGGGGAGTCATTCTATTTCTGCAAGCAGACCCTCACTCATGCTTCTTCCTATATCCGCCACCCCTCCTCTTGTTGCCTTTTCGTCTCCCTCCCCTCCGTTTTCCTCTGCCTGTTCCCCGTTTTCTCTCTCTCTGTGCCTCGCTCCATCCCTCCTGCTTTTTTTTCTGCTTCTGTCCCTTCGGTCTCTGAGGATTGTCTACAGGCGCATTGTCAAGCTGCTCTCATGAAAATCAATAATATCATTCTAATTCAAACTGATATCAAAAGGCACAAGGCCAGCAAACCATTTCTCCCTAGACTTCTTATAAGCCCATGTTTTTCCACGCCATTTATTTTCTGCTGTTTGATCCCTTCGATCTTCTCTTTAGAAGACTCCTCTGGGTTTAACTCGCCCGGCACGTCTGAACAGAGTTTAGATGTTACATTTGACAAATTTGGCAGAGTGTCCGTAAGTATCCATGAGCGCCCGTCTCTGAGATATCAGCCACTGTGATAAGTATCTCAGATACTGGCACACAAAAACACTTGTGCCTTAAATGTAATTTTAATATTTTATCAGCTAAGCCAAGAATAAAGCAAGTAATTATGTATTCTCAGAAGCCCAATTTTTTTTAAAGAACAGAGCAGAGGGGGATGGGGATGGGGAGCATAATATCAGGGTGTGTAAAGCACTCATATTTATTCAATTTAAAGCCAGTATCACTTGCTTTCTTAATATAATTATCGCAAATTACCAGTCTTCTTCCTACCCTGGCTATACCAAACCACTAATGTCCTTCTACACTCCTCTCAAAAATGCATATCAGCATGATTTGTCCAATCACATGGTCATTTGTGGACCTAAAATGCAGTCCATTTGTATGAGGAGATGTTTAAGGCCTTGAGGTACTCTTACAGTTCAATATTAACTAGATTTGATCAAGGCAGCACCACTGCGAACATTTTGTGGTCGGATAATTTGGTCCATATGGCTTGTAGTCGGTTTACCAGAAACTTTTCGGAAATGCACTTAGCTGTTCGTCTGTATTTGCAAACAAAGCAAAAGAGCACTCTTTATCGTTGTGCTAGAGGCCCAACATTTTATCTTCAAAAGCATTTAAAGGGGAAAAAGCTAAAAGATTCAGACAGTTCCATATTTCTTTAAACTTCTTCTACTTCTTTGTGCAGTTTGAAGGTTACCAGAGGCATGAGCTTTAACTAAACATCATTACTCGATCCATTTCAAAACACCATCCTGTATTTCTTTAAAGCACTTAATTCTATCATGAGTTGGCTTTTGCAGTTAGAAGCTGTGATTATTTTATGTGATGCTGCAATGTCCACAGGAAGCCATATGATTCATATATATGAGGAGTGTGTGCTTCAAGGGTGTGGAGTTTATTTGTCACTGTTAAAGAGTGCAAACTCAACCAGTTTGCCAGTACCAGTTAATCACTCTGGGACAAAGTAAGCTTTTAAAGGACAGTTCAGTCAGGAGAGACTCATCTGCTTGTTTCAAGTGCTGCTGATAAAGGAAGATTAGATTTTGGCGCAGGCTCTGTCTGAGGATAATGACCAGTTTGTTCTGTCTAATTGGTGAACAACAAAACAGCCACTCTGATTGGCCATGGAGTCTTGATCCTGATTGTTGGATCTGAGGTTGCACAGGTGCAGTTAATGATAAGCAAGAGTACTGCTGATTAATAAATGGCTGGCACCTTCATTTGATGTACTATCAAGCAGATCTCCATCTGATGTTATAAAAGAGGTTTATATAAACAGGAGGAAGAAAAAAAAATAAATTCAGAAGATTGATATCCATCAAGTCAGTATTCAGATTACTCCTATAACTTTTTAAACTTTGAAACCAAGTATTTTTTTCTTTTTGGCCAAATAGCGAGACATGTCTGTTGCCTATTTGTTGGAACATTTGGACCGATGGTTTAGTGAGAGGACAGGCTGTTTAGTGACAGTTTTTCTCTAGCGTCCCGATTTTACAAATGCTCCTGCTCTGTTTAATCCTCTGCTCAGCTAAAGAAATCTGAACGAATTTACCTCAGTTTCAGTTTGGCATATATAGTATTCTTAATTTAATTCAATTTAACAACTTTTTTTTATCACGAAAGGGTAATACATAAGTTAACAAAGCTTCATATGGTGGTGGCACGTAATAATTGAAGCAACGCTTGCAAGAAAGTCTGCTTCTTCCCATGTGATCTCCCTCTGTTGGAATTTGTTGTTACTCCCAACATTGTTTTGTATTCTTTCCCCTTGTGTTTCGATTCCAGTGGTTGGCAGTCGCCTGATTACAGATGCTTTCCATTTGTGGCCTGTGTTCTTCAAAAGCCATGACCTCTTTTTCACGATCAGTTAACCATGCAAAGTAACCCTATAGATCTTTGTTCCTGCTTGTCTCCAGAATTCCTGTCCCTTGTCTTTCAGATTTGTCTGTGTCAGGATGCCTCAAATGAACACCTCCTGAATGGTAAATGGTAAAGACTGTATTCAAGAGGTCAGTTTCGAGCCTCACTATCATTTGGAAGAAAGCTGTTATGCAAGTTCCCAGCCCCTCCACAGTCAGTCATCAAGTTTACCTGTGTCTCAGATTTAATTTGACCTTTTAAGCCGTTTTCATACAAGATACCTGTTATTTGCAGAGAGCTGAACCCCTGACCAAGGGTGTCCACCACCTGTCTCCTGTGTGTTGCAGTTCACTGAGAAATATTGTAAATAAACCAGTTTTAATGCATTTTATTGGCTTCTGGTTAAAGCTCCTGCTTGGTTAACCACAACAGCCTCAACATGCCATTCAAACCTACCCATCCATTCTGGGTGGTCTATTTAAGCTGCAAAATTCCTGTCTTGCTCACTGCCTCATAGTACTTACTGCCACTGCTATCCCCTCAACATGATAAGGTACCTGTCCAGCTATCACTCCAGTACCTACCCTATAGGCTTGACAGAATTTTGTCACTTCACTTTCAGAGCCTTGATGCCTAACTGGATTTATGTCCTTAACCCTTTAAGGCCTAACCCAAGAAAAATGGAGAGAAAAGTCCGTTTTTATTTAGCCCTTTTTCACAAAACATGAAAGAAAGAATTAATAAAAATATTTTTTGTACAAATATACGATCCATTTATAACTGTGTGATGTCATAATTACAATAGAGCATTATTGTATAATTATTGTATCCACCAGGGGGCAGAAGACAAGTATCACATTGTGTACAACAGGGTTTTGAGCCAAGTTTTTACCATAAAGTTATGCAAAAGGTCTCAGAAACTGATACAGTGTTAAAGGGTTAAACATTTACACATCAGTTATCTGACTAGACTCAAACCAGTTAATCACATCAATAATTCATCTTACAGACTGCAAAGTCTTCAACAATTTAAATTACATGTTTGAAATGCTGGTAAAAGTTTTGTTTTGATTAATGAAGGCTCATTTATGCCCCCTTTACAAACCTAAATTGGTACAACCTTTTCACAGATCACTGGCATGGTTCTTGGCCAATACATCCACCAGAGGACAGTGCAGAGATCAAAATTCCCCTCCAAGTTTCAACATCTGTCCGTTTCAGACTAACAAACATAACAACAGTGGAGGAGATCATATAATGTACATCCTAAGAAAGAAACATAAATAAGGAGTAGAATTGTAGATGGTGGTGGGATGTGCAGCCATTATATACGTTGTGGCCTTTTTCTTTCGATGAATGCCCATTTTCCCATGGTACTACTTCATGTACTACGTCAGGATTTGCATCCACAAGAACCCTGGAACATAATCATGGCAAAACAGGTTCTTCTTCTTTAATGTCTCTGCTGTTTCTTACCAAGTCGGCTCTCCTCATTTTCAGGCAAGCTCAACCACTGTCAAGTCAACTTTATATAATATTACATTTGAACAATAAAAAGAATAAATGTCAATAGCTTGAGCTGATTTAAGAGCCAATAAGGAAGAAAAATTGGTGTTTTGATGGGTGTATCAAAAATATTAACTCTTGCAGAATTCCTGATCTGGAGGGGAAGGAGCTTCCAGAGTTTGGGACTAGCAAGAGAAAAAGCTCTGTTACTGCATTATGTTCACTACTGCAGCTCATGGTGCACCTGTGTCTTATTGGATGACAGAAGTTGCATGAATGGTTGAGTTTTAGTAATTTCTTTAAAAACAGAAAATATTTTCCAGCTGTACTAATTTATTTGATTTTATGTAGATATTAAACCTGAGATGTTAAAGAAGATTGAAAATAAAAAGCTGGGAACAGTCAAACACAACAAGTGTTTATTTCATCTATTTATTTATTTGACAGGGACATTGCATTTGTACACAGTTACAAAAAAAAAGAAAAAATTATAGCTGATGCCAAGTAAACTAAAAAGACCGCCAAAACTAATTCTCAACTCCTGTCCCTGGTTGGGCCTTTCAACAGGACATTAAAATACAATACATTACAAAAACCTATATAAAACGTATCCATACACACAATACAAAAATGATAAATCATTCATCTATTCACACACGCACACACACAGTGCTATTTATAAATCAGTACAGTCCTGGTTTGTTTTCAGCCAGAGACTGAAGACTGAAGCCTAGAGGTGAATGTTTTAACCACAGATATGGTCTTGAGTTCAGTCAGAACAGAGTTCCACAACTTTGCACTTTTGTAAGAGAAAGCAGACTGACCAGCAGTGTGGAAGCTCACAGTTCTGGTTGATGGAAACTCTGGTGAGTCTGTTACTGTTTTATCTCTGGACAAATGAACAAAGTGGCTCTGGTGCTAAATTATTGGTCCATCCATCCATTTTCTGTACCGCTTAATCCACGCAGGGTCGCGGGTGGGCTGGAGCCTACCCCAGCAATGTATCAGGCGAGAGGCAGGTCGCCAGTCTGTCACAGGGCCACACAGAGAGACCTAAATTATTGGTAAATTAGAATATTAATTTGAGAAAGCACAAGTCCCTAAAACTATAAAGCTTAGCAATTTGTACTTGTATTTGTAATTTAGCACTGCACTACACGCCCCCACCCCCCGCCAAACAGTTTCTTCTTCTAAGTACTACCTGAGGAAAGGACCCCATAAAAGACCGTTTGACCTAGAAAAGGTTACTGGATTCTCATGGCATCTTTTAGGGAGCCAAAGTGCCAGTAGAACTGCCACCCTCAGATTTCCTGACCAAATTTGTATCATCCAGGTTTAAAGGTCACTTAAAATCTCAGTAGCAATTGGCGAATGATACTTAAACTTCTGAGCTTGTGTCATTCTTCTTGAAGCAGAGTGATTTGAAATGCAGCATAAGAGCTTGTGTCAAAATACCACTAACATGTGACAGGTGAGCATTTTATAGGCTCATATTGTTTCAATGTGTTTCGTTGGCTCAAAATGTTTCAGTGTGTTCTGAAGCAACGGCAGCTTGACAGGTTTGACGGCTTTGAATGGTTTGGTGCTATATAAGTTATTAAGTGCATCATTACCAGAGATGGTTTTGCTATGAGCAAAATGGGCAAGCACCCAAGGTGCAAGTGGACGGGCACATGAGCAAAAGGAGGAGGACAAGAAAATGAATAAATAAACATAAATAAATAAGATTTGAAGCTGCATGAGGTCTGTTAAAATGGCCATTGAAGATGAAGGGTTGAAATGTTATTAAAAAAATGTTATTAAAATCCTGGACCGGATAAAAGTATCAATGCTTCAGTCGTGCTCTTGAGGGGTTGCTGTGGTTTAATTTATCCACCAGATGTTACTATCACTGAAGCCTAGAGGCTTTGAATCTTTTTTTGGTATGTTGTAAGCGTCTGTGCTTCATGAGGCTTCATCTATCCATCATTAAAGTTCTGTGAAGACTGGAGCTGGTTTCTGAAGTCCAACTTAATTGACAAACACATGTGGATATCAGAAAATTAATGGAAAGAAATGCATTTCCCAAAAGCTGGCAGAGAACATGGAGGATGAAAGATCCAAACGAAGGCTGAAGAGGCAGGCGGATGTACAAATCAACAGTTTAATGAATAAAACAAAAGACGCTGCAAGGGCAGGATAACTGAATAACAAGACTAGAAAAACCAAAACTAAGAAGCCGACTAACGCTGACATGGAACAAGGGGCAACACTGGGGAAAATACAGGAAGATCTGGCAAAGAACAACAGAAACCAAGGGGTGTATATACACTGAGGGAACAAATGTCAAGATGAGGAGCAGATGGTGTAATCATCTAAGCAGGTGAACAGGAAGTAAACTAAACTGAAGCAAAGGAACAGGCTCTACAAAATTAGAGAAGACAAACCTGAGTTTAAATAAATACACAAAACTGGCATACAACGCAACATAACTATCCAAATCTACTAAAACCAAAAACAGACCCAATAGCCATGGATCAGGAACAAAGTACTCTCCAAAGGCAACAAACAGCATAGAGAGCATGGGTGGGCAAGTTTGGTCATAGGGAGCTGCAGTCCTGCAGGTTTTACATGTTTCCCTGCTCCAACAAAAATGGATCCAACAGCTTATAAAGTTCTACACAGTGACTCATTCATTTGAATCAGCTTTGTTGAAACAGGGAAATATCCTAGACTTGCAGGACTCTCTCTAGGATCGTAATCGCCGACCCTTGGATTAGAGTGACAAGCAGTGGACCCAAAACTGCTCATTGAGGTCCTCTCCAAAGGAGAAGGGTTGAAGTGGTAGTGCAGTAAAAAACTACGGATATCTCGTGGCCAAGACTTAATTATCTTGTGGCCATACATTAGTATCTCGTGGCCACAAGTAAAAAATGTTTCTGCGGAAGTCACCAGACGGGCTCTGTAAAAAACTTCTCTGTTCAGTATTACTTGAACCAAGTCAGATCCACCCTTGCTTACCATTTGATACCAACCAAATCTAAGGAATCTTATGATTCACCATATTCACCAGCAGCCTGAATAAAGTTCCCTGAATCAGAAGTTAAAAAGAATTTATTGTCAAGCTTGAAACATCAGTTTGATCTAAAAGTGATTGAATTGTAAGCTAACACACATCTCAGTAGCAAAAGAACAGCAAAATCATCAAGACAGTTTAGGTTTTTAAAATGTTTACCTTGATTACTTGCTGGTCGTTCCTTTTCCCTCACAATGAAGGAAATCATGCCGCCCTGTCATTTCATGAACAGATTCCCCCAAAGCGCAGACTGAGTCATGTCCGACCTTCCCGGTGTTTACCAGGATCCGTCCCACACTAAACCTGCCCGGCAAACTATCTAACGCTGGTTTGGTCCTGAATTATGGAAAAACCTGATCAAAAATAATCTGAAAACGAAGAGACATTAAGTCTTGAAAAAAGTAAGGCAAAAATCATGTTAAGTACTGTGATAAGTTACAGAAATGTCACAGTGTGCACACTGTGTCAAGTAAAACAAGCGCACCCTGAAGAAGGGCGGTGACGATTTGCTCGGTCATCATTTATCTAGCATTCT
>JAOXYM010000001.1:31497363-31508027 GCA_028567055.1 Leptatherina wallacei
AAGTCAGCCAACGTGGTTGTGTTGGTCACTCTGGCACGAACAGCACACCCAAGCTGATCCCACAAGTGTTCAATTGGATACTCAGCTGTGCTGCTCATCCCACAAATGCATGTTCCTTACAAATGCGGCACCATTTAAAAGGGAAATAAACAGGCTTTCCAACAGTATGAAATTTATTGAAAAGAAGCATCGTTACAACAGAAAAATAATCTACCAAACATAAATTTATGAACTTTTTGTTCGATGTTTATATAAAATAGCATCGCTGTAAAACACAGCAGGGTTTTTATAGACATGCCCAGTGATTTTATTCAAATAAGACCAAATGCAGTCCATTCTATTACACCAATTTCTCTAATGAGCACTCAGCGCTAAAAGGTTAAATAACAGGTGAGGGAACATTTACTCAACTGTAAACAAGTAATTAATCATTCCACCTCCCTACAGGGTCCTCATATTTGCATAAACTACAGGGAAGAAAACAGGGCTACTTCATTTTCCAATTTTGAGAAAATCACCCAGATCACAAAATTTAATAATAATAGGTCTGACTCAACCATTCAAGCCTCGTTCCAGTTTTACAACAGATAAGACCAATAAGGAGATGCTGTCCACTGCTTCTAAAAGGAAAGCTGAGTTTCTAAACAGGCATTCTTTTCAGTGTGATTTTTCTAAAGTAAAATTTGGTTGTTAGGTTAGTAAATTGACCGCCTTCAAAGAAATTGTCTGCAATATGAGCACAGAAATATTACATCAAGACCCAACAACCTGTCTGTTCCTGGGACTCCAGAGAGGCTCATTGCAACATAAAACAGCCTGCCAATTATTGTGGAATATGAAGAGAAAATATAAAATCAAACTGGAGAGGTTATTTAAATGTAAAGAAGAAGTAAACAAAATGTCTTCCAAAGGGCATCTGAAGGAAGAATAATGGTCTGTGTAGGTCATTTTCTATTCAGAAGTTATTCTCTTTTTTTCCCCTCAGAGAAACTGACGATGCAGGCGTGTGTTTGAACATCATTAACATAGAAATTTACTTTGGCTGTCAGCAGTAATTAAGGATGGCTACATCTCTGTCTATAAATGTACCCAAAAAATGCAGGGATTCTTTGATGCATCGGTGGGAGGACAGAGTCGATTTGACAGAACGGACTGATAATTCAGAATTCACAGGGTGCCCCACCAGAACAAGGTGGAACTGGAAATATACACTTTATTCCTTCCATCTAAAAAGGCTTTTTTTTATCCTTTATGATGTGTCACTCTTGCAATAATGATTTCATTTCTAGTAAATTTTATACAAAGTGTAGAAACAAACAACTTCATATATAAAGCGGTAAGAGAAAGAGAAAGAATCCTGATCATGAAAGTAAATTCTACCATCTTAGAAAAACTGCAGGTCTTGCTTTTGTGATATGAAAATAAGAACCTGTCAAATCAAAGAGCACGGTAAGTACTGTAGTTATGTGCCCCTAAGTGGCGCAGATATATGATGTAAAAGAAAAGATGAAGAAGGAAAGGAAACGGACACTGATTCAGAAAGGAGTCAGCTGAAAACAGGAATGTTGGCTGCTGTAATAATGTGATGTTTTCTGTACATAACAAGACTGGAACCTGCTGTAAAATAACACTAAGCATTCATACACACTGACAGTAAATTGGTCACATAGATTTAGTTCACATCTGCTGAGAAACATAAATATGTTGATTTTTTTTTTAATTATCATTTACTAATCACACAGCATTTATTATGTAAAATAAGTCGGCTCCATTTCAGATTTTTCTCTCATTTACATTCAGACAGAGATCTAAAATAAAACTATGTTGAACACTGATCTGTGTTAGTATCATGCCAGCCCTTTATCGTCTGTCTAGACAGCTCGGCATGCTGAATCTACGTATTGTCTGTCACAGATCATTCTGATTCACTGTTCAGCACAGCTGAAGAATCCATATTACCCATCCAATGTGTGTGTTTTTTGTTTTTTTTTCTCCCTCTTTCTATCATCTTCCACAACCAGGCCAAACTTTGCTAACAGCTTTTCCACAACAAAGTTCTTACAAACCATATCTTTGAATTATGCACAGACACAACCATGGAACACTGACAGGCAGTATGTTTCTTACCAACATAATCTTTTGCTTTTACTTGTTGAATTCCATAATGGAGTATTGTCTCCCGTCTAGACTGGAAAGTTATGTCCAAATCCTGTCAACTGGACACGGTCTTTGCATGTGTTTAAGTACCGTTTGTTTGCCCAGATGCTTGTGATGCAAACAGACCCATCTGCTCTTTTGTTGGCAATTGTTGTTGACGTCAGTTAATGAATGAGAGCCCTTATATTCTCTCAGATATCTCTACAATCCATGCAATACAGTATACACACTAACACAGCGTGTACACACTAACACAGCGTGTACACACTAGCACAGCTTGTACACACTGTGCGAATCATCCTTTTTAAGCTCTTTAAGCTGAGAAACATGAAATGTTGATTTTCCATCTCTCAATCAAACTGCCCCTCTTTGGTTAGCCACCTTATCAGTGTGATCCTATAGGAGCTCATTTGATTGGTATGTTATGCCCCTGATAGGGTCCAAGGCAAAAAAAGTCCTAGATGAGAGACTATATAACAAGTGGTTAAAAACCTTCTGAATGAAAAGATCCTTGGATTCCCCTTCAGTTTCATGTTCACCTCAACAACCTGAATATCTCTACACTCTTTACATTATACTTTCCATTTATTCATATATTACATTATTTTTCATACTGTCAATTAGGGCTGGGCAATATATTGAGATTTTCAAAAAATATATCGAGGCTTTTTCACACGAGATATAGAATGAGGGACTATCGTTCATATCGAGACAGGTTGTTTTGAGTCAGAACAAGGCTATAGTTTTGTATTGAAAAGCATTTTTCATTATTTTGATATACATTTACATTCATTTCACTCAACTATTTTAATGCACATATGCTGTTGATCCTTAATAAAAGTGCATTTAGTACTCAAGGTTGTAAATTAGAACTTTCTCTTTGGTTACTTAACCAAAGAAATTACATCAAGATATATATCGTATATATCGTGATTCAGGTAAGAGATATCGAGACATGAAATTTGGTTCATATCGCCCAGCCCTGTTGTCAGTGTTGTTTTCCTTTTCTTGTTTTGTTGACATTTTTGTGAAGACACTACTCTTTTTTCATAATAAAGAACAGACAGGATGGGCAGAGAGGAGAGGATGACCTGCAGCCCAACGAGCCCCAGGTGGGACTCGAACCTCAGCTAAACAACAAGAACTTAAATCCCTCGAAAATTGTTGGCATTAACTTGGTTTTATTTATTTTTTTCTCAGCAAACCCTGCACTTTATCTGTCCTTTTCCCTTCTTTCCCATCTTCTTCACCCCCAACCGGTCAAAGAAGATGTCTGTCCTTCCTTAGTCTGGTTCTGCTGGGAGTTTCAGGTCTCCGCCATCACCCACTACCCTGTGCTTGCTCAGGATGGGGCCTCAAATTCAATACAATTTCTTGGTTTCCTTAGATAGGCAACTTTTTTATGAATAGCCTTTAGATGAACATCATAATAATTAATTGGACTAATACAGATTAGAAAGAATTAAATTGAATTGTTATAATTGGATTCCAGTATTGGGGAATGATTAAAGTGATTTAACTGTTGTCAACAGTGCTTGAAGTGCATTAATAAAAGTGCATTAAGTTGAATTAAGGTCTAAGTGTCTGGAGTTTTTATAGTTATAGTTTCTGAGTTTGTCTGGTTTACATGAGGCTCAGGTAGGACAAACATGACAGAAGCAGAAAAAAGGAAAGAAGCAAATTCATCAGATGGATTTTCTGTTAGAGAGTAAAACAGACAAATTCATAGTGTTTAATGATGCTTTACAAATGGCTTGCTATAATGGCAGTCTTTCACTAAAGTAATTAAACTTTATTTACCCTTTTGAAATGAGAGCATAGTTGAAAAAGTATAGACTATATCACAAAGGAATAAAGACAAGATCCTTTAAAATGCTGACACTGACTTAATGATATATAATTCAAAAGATGAAGACATACTTTAAAAAATACTGGCACTTGATTAGGTTAGGAAAAGCTATGCATTTTTTTTAAAAGTAGACGTCTTAGTTGAGATTTATTTTTCATTCTACTTTTCAATTTTAACCAGCTAAATAAATTCACCAGTGTTTCTGTCTGCACTCAAAACAATTTGTCCAGGACTCGAGAAAGAGGTTTTCTTTTTGTTGCTGTTGTCTACATGATGGGAACATGCCAGGTTAGAGGAAAACTGATCATTTACATCTTTTGACAGAAAACTGCAGATTATTCCAACATTTATTTCCCTCTACTGACAACATAGCATGAATTACAACAGAAAATACTTAAACCCAAATTAATAATAGATGCTGAAGGAAAAAGCTGAACATTTTCCAAGTGTTTAATGTTTTTGCCAAGGGTTTTATTCAACTGGGGGTAGGTTGCATATTTTAAGTCATATTTCTAAAATGAAAACAAAAAAATAAGTCAGACTATTTGCACCTTGCAAACGTTAAATTTTTATACATATATAACTGAGCACAAAACAGATAAAAACATCTAAAACAGATCAGATCAAATCAAATCAAATCGAACTTTATTTATAAAGCACTTTTTTCATGCCAGAGGCAACACAAACTCCTTAAAATAAAATAAAATAAAATAAGATAAAATAAAATAAAAAAATAATGCAGATAGAATAAAACAAGCCTTCATACAACACAATATATCATTGTAATTAAAAACACACTCATTATTCTCTTATGCGCACACACACCGAAAAAAACGATCACCAAGGCAACAACCCCCAGACAGGGCAGGCAAAGCCCCCAGCGTGGAGGATCCCCATAAGGAAAACCCTGGAGTTAAAACAAAGATAAAATAAATGTAAGAACAATAACAATAACAAGTAAGAGCAGCAATGAGAAAAATACGTATAAAGAATTTCATAAAATAATGAGCTAAAATAGATGAACAAATATTTTTTTTAATAAAACGAAGTAAATAGAATAAAATAAAATAAATCAAGATTAAATAAAACTCAGTTAAAAGCTAAGCTAAAAAGGTGGGTCTTGAGCCTCTTCCTAAAACCAGTTATGTCATAGCTTGTGGCATCTCTGAATCTGGGGCCATTGGGTGTTGCTATCAACCCCTTAAGGAAAGTGGCTCTGAATGATTAAAGGCACTAAAGGACATTACCCATAATGTCATAATTGTCCATGTGCCAGTAATTTTACTGGATGCTGTAAGAGAGGAATAACATCATGGGACAAATAGAGTAAAAAGCACCCTAAATAGATTTAGAACTAAAAATGCACTATGATTCTTCTTCTTCCTCTTCCCCTTCCTCTTCCTCCTACCCCCTCCCCTCGGTATTAAGGCTCATTTATGCTTTCTTCTGTAAGCTGACTGGTCTGTTTCAAACTTCACTGCCCTCGCCTTGGCATGGTAGTGAGGTAATACGGCCATTAGAGGGCAGTGCAGAGTTCTCCTACCCATGATACAAATGTTTGTTTCAGACGATAGCAAACGTGTTGACAGTGGAGGAGATCCTGATTCTGTGATTTCTAAGAAAGATACATAAAATGACACATCGTAGTAGATGGCGGTGGTCTGTCTAGCTGTTAAAAATGTTGTGGCTCCTTCTTCTTCGTTGTTCCTTTTACTGGTCACACATCAGTTATACTGCTCAACACTGCCCCCCGCAGTTTCCAGGGTACTGCTTTGTTTGCTGAGTCGATGCAGGCATCTGCAAGAGCCCTGCAAAATGCCCAAATTACACTACATGATACAGGACATGGACAGAATTCTCAGCATCTGGTTTGCACAAAGCATAAATTATTCTGTAGATGTTACATTTGTGGGCTGTGACTTCAACTTGCTTTGCTCCATGTTTCAAATCTCCACATGTGGTATCATGTGTGACATGACAATGGCTGGTGAGATTATGGGACATTTTTAAGCAATCTTAAGAAAGACAAGAGGTGAAGACGAGTATTCAAGGCTGATTTGTTGGCGTAACAAAATCAGTTATTACAACTTTTTTCATTTTACTGGCCATAAAAGAAAGTTATTGGAGAGATTTAAGGTTGATGTCAAAAAAATATAGTTTATCTAACAGAATTTAATTAAAAAGACGACACAGTGACGTATTGGATGCTCCAGTGCTTGAGTACTCTGCTGTTTCAATAAGCAACATTATGAACATTAACATGATAGATTTCCAACCACAGAGATTGTGTGCTTTTGTGAAAGAACATAAAGATCTACACATGCACACATCAGTTAAAACAATCCAAAGTGAAACCGATTTAGACCATATGGGAGGGATTTTTTTTTGCTGTTATTCAGTACTGATTTAGTAGCACATGTTTCCTGAAAGCCTTTCCAGATCAATCATACCTGCGCTGTAAAAAGCTAAGTGATGTTGCTGTGGGCCAGTGGGTGCTGCAGTTACCATCTGTTTGGTTTCTTTTTCCTGCTTCTGTGTAATTTATTCAGAGAAATTTAGCCTGTGCCCTTTAAAGTGACAGTGTAATATCTGTGATGTAGACCTCTGCTCATACTTACAGATTAGCACAGATGGCTTAAAGCTCCAAACAATAAAGGAATACAATCTCCTCTTTTCACTGAATAAAAGAAAAATTGGGAAAAAGCATCTGGAAGCCGCTGATGGTGATTTAACACTAATAATGGCAACCAATCAGCGTTCTGTGGATTGTTTGCACGACAGCATGCTTGTCAATGAAAACCTGGAAGACAAATAAAGCCGAGCAGACATTTGGAGTGCTGCTCCTCGCTGCATCAGAGCTGATTTATTCTCAGTAACTTTTAAATTGCTGTGATGGTAGCCAAGAGAAAAACTACCCATCAGATCATAGCCATCCTAATCCTAACAAATGTCTGAGGGTACTGTCCATTCAACTTTTGTCATGTGTATGAGTAAGGAAGCAGATGTGAGCCGCAAATGTATGTGGAGTGATGAGCTTTCTTTTATCAGTCCTGTACACTGGTCCATCTATCATCCAGCAGCCCCGCCTGGAAGTCCTGACAGCCCCCAGAGCGAGGCTGCTGTTTAACCTGCAGACCTGCTGTTTAAAACCTCCGGTGGATGTAATTAGCAGCCTTGACAACCTCTTCTTCATCTACATCACCGTTGTCATCCTGTTTTGCTTTGAAAAGCTTCCCTCCCTCGAACCACTAAAGATAAAGCCGGTCAGCCTGGGCTCATGAAATACCATCAATAAATAGGAAAGTCATGTCCTGTTTCATTGCTACATGTTTTTTTTTCAGTTTTTTTTTTGTTTTATTTTTTGCACGCTGTGTATTGTGAAGCAGTGACATCCTGCCCTGTACTTTTACTCTAACCAATTGGCCAGTCATTTTCAAAAAGGCATGTAAAAAGACGATAATGCATTTTAATGACAGAGAAAATGTGCCAGAAGAAGCAGACTATTTTTACACAATGCCACAAGGGCATGTTGGACATGCAAACTGACTTAGGGATTCATTTGAGTGCCATCCAAGTCAATAAAAATTAGCAAGCAGTCAGTATTTATTTCAAGAGCTACTGGATTGCTTTGAGGAAATTGTAAAGGAAGTAAATGTACCTTTACCATTAAATGGTGAGGAGGTTGAATGGTGGTACAGCAGTAAGGTAGAATACTGTGAGAGTCCACAACGCATTCATTTGGCTCCCAGATAAAAAAGGCTAAACTTTTGGGATAGTGGCACAGCATCTTTTTACCTGACTGACAGTTTAACTCATATATCTTGTTTATACTTGTATATATAACGAAATGTAGTACATTAGTAAATGCTGTTGAAGCCATCCAAATAAAATAAACCATTAAACATAGGGTTTTTACATGTGTCAGCTGACATCATTTTAAAAACGTACTACAGAACATTTGCCATTTTCTCAGCATCCATCTTGCATCTGTGAGATCTCTCCAGCCAAAAGACCGTCTTATGTTGACTCTTGTCTTACCTCTTGCTCTTTCCCTTTCTCTTTGTCTTTTTCTCTCTTCCTCTGATAACGTCTTTTTGCGTTTCTTTGCTGAATCGGCCACGTTGCACGTTCAAAAGGCCGGTGTGTGGTTGCTTGCTTGTGACGCGGTGGTTAAAGTGAAACTCAGCTGCAATGTCACGCACCTGTTGTGTAATACGGTTTGTCCACCTCGGGATACTGCTGGGTAGCGACGACTCCAGAAATCCACATAATAGATGCCACTGTGCCATCAAACAAGTCCAGAACGCAGTTTTAAGGTTGAAAAGTTACATAATGCATCTTTAAAGTGGCCTTGTGGTAGAGGATCTAGCAGAGTAGGACTTCAAGCACAGATAGAATCCTGCTGCATTGCATTGTTCACAAAGGAGGATGGCAATCTGAATCTCTTCATAATACTGTTTGTCTGTTGATAAGCCAACTTTATATCAGGCTGCTACTCAGAGGCCCCGCTTGCCAACAGGCAAACCAGGCTAATGTTTGGGGTCCCGTGCCAGAAGGGGGCCTCCGAGGGCTGACCAACATTGAATCAAGACAGAGCAGTGACAACAGGGAGAGTTTGCAATGACAGTGGTGGACCACTACAGTACAACCTAAAAGGGCCCCACCCCCGCCCTCTCGGTCTTCCCGGGTGTGCTGTACCTGATAGTTTCAGTGAATTGAATAAGGAAGCTGGAAATAGTTTAAATAAGTACAGATTAAAAGAATGTGTTGCATTGAGACTAGTTAGATTAAGTTAAAATCCGTCAGAGTGACACATCTGTGTGTCCAGTTGTCTGTGAAATCTTTGACGACCCCTGCAGCTCAGGTTGTAGCAGAGAAACAGAGATGGTGGAGATTTCACGATGTTACTGAATATTTTTCATTAGTTTACTATTAAGTATTATGCTTATATTTTTGTGTCTTACAGATAATTGTGTTTAGGCCTCCATGTAAATTCATTTAGATTTACTTAGTTAGAATTTACGTTACGTTTACATTCATCCATTGTGGCACGATGGTGACATAAGTTTCATTTTTCTTCAGTTATACAATATATCAAGACTTCCAATAAAAAACAAGAAAGGCAAGCCTTGTGCAATTATTGGAGGACTTGTACGTTAGCTAGCTGTCTGATTTAGCAGTGACGCTAAATGATGGCACCATGAGTAGCGATGAGTCTGATGTAAACAAACAGGAAAAAGTATGTTTATAAAAATGAGACGTTTTCTATTTGTTAGCGACAAAAGAAAGATAGAAAAACCAGGAAGGGTAAAGAGAGATTAAAACAATGGTAAGTGATGATAATATTGAAGCTAGTTTAGCTCAGAGCTGCTCAGTCTGTCCTGATGACTACCTGGGTGTCAGGAGGCTGAAAATAAATACAGATAACTTTGATAGTATCAGATTAAAGCTGTTTAGTTGAGCTTATCTGTCAATATAAGAATGTTAAATTATAGAATTCATAGGCAAGAAATCTGGTAATGTACTACTAAAGTGCTTGGGTTAGAGTTTTTGTATGCAAGAGGTGTTTATATTTTATTTTCCATGTCCAGTAGACTTTATGCTTCTAACTACTTATCCAAATATATGTGCTGTATTAGATGTAAAAGGAATCATATTGGAGGCTTTGGCACATAATCTAATCTTCTGTAATTGAGCGTTAAATCATATTGCCCAGGCTTAATTAAATGAAAATAGTAAATAAAGAAGTAGAAGTCGATAGAAAAGTAAAAGCTGCCAAAGAACATCCAAAAGTCGTGGTTGAAGAATTTAATGTTGGGACAACAATCCCTTTAAAGATGATATTAATACATTATTGTCATAATAATAATAATAATAATAATAATAATAATAATAATAATAATAATAATAATAATAATAATAATAATAATAATAATTTTATTTGTGCCATTGTTATAAGTACAATGTCATGACTAGAAGCACTCAGACAGCGCAGACCTCCACCAAGACATTGTAGTTTGGATTTTTTTGTTAATGATTGTGGGCATTATTTATGAGTTAGAAGCTCAAGTGGCAAAATTATCCCTATTCCCCCTTAGTAAAGAATCCTTTAAAAAAAACTCCTGGATCCAGACGGTGATCCGGATCACCCCCAAAATCCAATCTTTTGTTCCTTATTCCATTTCTGAGATTTCCTGAAAATGTCATCAAAATCTGTTCGTAGCTTTTTGAGTTGTGTTGCTAACAGACAGACAGACAAACCAATGCTGCCGAATACATGACCTCCACCTTGGCAGAGGTAATACAAAGGCAAAGAACGCTTGTTGGAGGGTCCCCCTGTTAAATTCTACCTGGGGCCCCCAGAGACCCTAGAATCACCTCTGCTGCTGCTGTAAAATGAGTGAAAACATTGTTGTTTCCATCGGCAGCTCAGAGTTTGATAAATCTCTTCTGACAGGTGAAATGATCATTTGTCATAGCCAGAATTTCAGCTAAAATAATCAAGCTAAGACCACCACACACATGCAGCATATTAACACAATTAACTGCACAGCTATAATTATAGTCAGATTTTAATGATAGGCCACAAAATCACACTTTTATACAGTCAGTTATTTCCTTCCTTGTTTGGCCAGTTTTCCCTCCTGGCCTTGGCTGC
>JAOXYM010000001.1:31546896-31561276 GCA_028567055.1 Leptatherina wallacei
GTAATTTTACAAGTATGTAGCATCTGGGCCATACTTTAATTTGAAATAAAAAAAATAAAGTTACACGAAGTGACACCTTCGCTTTAAAGGAGTGTTTAGGCTTAAACATATATTCACATAATTGTCACATAAACGAAGATTTTGCTCACATTTTTATTTTGTATTCTGTTTTACAACTTGTAAATGGTCATATTGTATATTTTTGATCATTTATTCTTAAATTTTTTTAAGTAGGCATGATTCCCATGTACATTTAAACACTGAGGATTTATAGTTGATTATAAACAAAGTTAGAACAGTTGCGAATGTGAAATTTATAATAATTATATTATTATTATTATTATTATTATTATTATTATTATTATTATTATTTGCATGTGTAAATTGAAATTTGCTCCACAGATTCAGACTTAGCTGTTATTTGCACAAGCATGGCGATTACATTTCTTTCCCAGTAATTCTGTCAGTTTATATGATTGAACCCAGACCCTTTGGGTTATTTAAACATTGGTTTTATGCACATTTTGAATTATTCTGACTGAAGTAGTGACTGGAGTACAAACCAAAGCACTACAGGGAGATAAATTCTCACCATTAATCAAATATGTACATATTTATTTGCGTTAATAAAATACATCAAGGTTGTTGTTTTCTTACAACAAAGCACACCGACACGTCTGCAGTCAATAATTTGAGCAAACATTGTGATTTCTTGCCGACCTTTGATAGCCTTTTCCTAATATCATTTCCTGAGCTGGGCAACTGTTCCCCTACGGCCAAAGCACCAAACAGAATTAACAGCCCTCCATAGTTTATTTAAGGTACCATATATTCACTTGTGGCAATTCTGTGCTATCCACAAAAGGATGTTAGCTTCCTCTCAAGAGAGGTTTTTGTGATGCTCTGGACGATTACCTCATACAATTTTCCAACTTTCAAAGGAAGGAAAAGTGCTTATCTGATTGGTCATGAGTGAAGCCAGACCCACAGATAATGTGTTTCTCTAAATCCAACCTAATTTCCGGCTGCACTGTTTGCCTCTGGCCTCAGAATTACCAAAAATCACTCGCTTTCCCCCGTGCACTCCCTGATTCACAGAAACAGAGCCCACAGTCAGAAACTGAAGAAATATGGTCTCTTCTTTTATCATCTGTTTCATGACAGCAGCCTTTCTTCACAGTTAAACTGCACTCAACCGGGGTCTGATTTCCTTTCCTCTTTCTTTCTTTTTTTCCATCTCTCCCTGAAGCTTTCCTTTTTTATCCAGCTGCTTCCTTCACTTCCTCGATCTATCCAACACTTCATTCTGTCTGTTTCTCTCCATCTGTCTTACAGTTTTCATCCTTAACACCCTCCTCCTTCTTACCCGTTCAGTCCTTCCATCCTTCCTTCCTTTATCCTCACGGTGTGGTTCAGTGAGGTCATGGAGGGATCTGTGTCCCTTGGCCTCTGTGTGGCAGTGTCCGGTCGGTGTAATTATGATGGATGGAGTAATTTCCAGAGGCGCCTTTTGCCAAGAGGGTTGAGCCCACCATGCTTTCTCTCAGCTTTAATGACTTTTTAATAGAGCTCACTCCCAAACCTACATCACAGTGTGCCAGCGAGAGTCACCGACAAATCACTGCTGTTAAAGCAGGTAATGGCACAGCAGAACATGGGTGGACTGGCCTCTCTGAAAGCAACTGCCCCTTTAGGTGAAGCTTTCCGTAGATGAACGCAGGCTCTATGTTACTGAATTGAGGCTCCTTTAGAACAGTATGCAACACAAAGTAGCGGTATTATGCTATAGTGGCTAGTTAATTTTAGACTTCCATTTAATTATTTTGAAAATACTTTAATTCAAAACAATTTACAAATGAGGAATTATATTCAAATTTCAGGACAAAAAGAAACGCTGAAGTAACCGCTGAGAGCTAAATGTGACAGAGTACGAGTAGAGCAGGTGCACAAGTGCAAAGTAAGTGTGGGTTAGGCATGTTGAAGTGTTAGAGGTGTTAGAGGAGGCATTTTTCAGTGGAGATGAGTCTTGAAGAGATATTTCCCTGCAGTGTTCACATGTTCCAACATCAAGGGACCACACATGAGAATTATCTGAACTAAAATGACTTGTGCGTAGGGATATCAGTACCAGACAACATCTCTGAGAGAAATACAACATTCATGAAGGAACATAAGCCTCTAAGACTGAGTTTAGATAGCTGGGTCCTGATCCTGCAGTCGCTCTGATGGCAGGATTAGTTACTTGAGTTTCATTCGGGAAGCCATGAGTTTACAGTAAAGCTCAGTGAGTAGTCCCTTTTGGCTGATCAAATACCAGACACTTTGTCACATTCTGGACCTTCTGCAAGGGTTTCTCTGTGCAAGCTAGGAGACCTGCTGAAATAGCCTGCTTCACTACACTGCTGTAGTGAAGGTAACCTGGACCAGATTATGCTTTTTAAAATAAGTAATAGAAAGGCAATCATTGCCGTATGAGTCACTCTGACCAACACAATATACTCCCCAAAAGGCAAATAATCACTTCCAATCTATTATTTGTTGTTGCTTGCCAGTTAGATCTAAATTGATCATAATAGTATTAATATCTCTATGTTGATCATTTAATACCATAAAACTTGGATACAGCAACCACCGTTTCTGGACTGCTTGTAAGCCTCACATCTGTCATTTGGCAGAGCCACTTCAGGAATTTGTGCAGAGATAAGAGCAAGGAATGGATCTTTATGAGAACAAGGACAAATTCACACTGGCACTGTTTGGTACACTATAAACAAACCCTGATCCACTTCCACGAATAGTACAGTTTGTTTGCCGCAATGTGAATCCTCATTTGCTCTCTGGTGCGGACCAAAGAAGCGAACTGTGGTCTACTTGAAAACCAGAGGTTTTGGTTCACTTCCAAGTGAACCCTGGTGCGGTTTGCTTACAGCTCGAAAGCAAACGGACCATCCGGTGAACCAAAGAGGGCAACATGCTGGAAAGCTTCTCCTGCTGCTCATACTGGCCGGCTTCTTGTGAAAACCACATTAGGTTTGAAGACCAAAGTAAAAACAGAAACACCAAGACTGAATAAAATTGTTGCTGCTCCACTGTTTACCTGCGTTGAACAAGCCGTTTTCAGTCCTGGCCAATCAATGAGCTGTATTTTCTTCTTCTTTCTTATTGGTTAGTGGTTTTTTTAGGGAATATTGCCACTAGCAAGCAGTTGTTATAACTGTGTGACGTTGTTCAGGTGGTTTGGTCCACTTGAGTAAAGTGCAGTGTGAAAGCAAACCAAACTAAGATTTGAAATTTTGGGGAATTTCCTGCCCAATCGAACTGAGTTCCCAGACTATCCTGGTATGAATGCATCCTTACATGAAACTGTTATATTATGAACTACACATTAGCGATTATTTCCTTGGTGTTGTGGCCCAGTCACACACTTACAACTCCACAATTCTACATCCTTACTTTAAGCTGACATACAATTATCATGAAAAGAGAAATCAGCTGACTAGAGATAGAGATATTCTATTCCACCAAACTATTAACATATTATATCTACTTTAAACTTGGGTGTTTTTCACCTCAAGAAATATTTATGTATTGGTTTGACTTTGTAGCCGGTGGCGCTTTGAGGAACATTCATGTTCAGAGTTTGCTACATGTTATATCCATGATTCCATGATAAGTTAGCATTATACCTAATTCTGGAATTTCATTTTCATTGTGTTGCATTTACAGGATATTTTGTCTAATGTCAGTATGCTGTCAGTCTCCCAAGAAGAAGGGCAATAAGCAGTGGCCTGGTCATACTTTTGTGTATTTGCATACTAATTTCATACTCAGCATCAATAAGATCTGACTAGTAGGAATGTCTTTTGCAAACTTAATTGCAAACTCTACAGTGGCACAGTGCACTTACATTTCTTGAAAAATAAAAACTTCAACTTGCAGATGGCAAAAGTAAAAGATCTAGGGATTTGTATTCTTTGCAGCTTTCATTTGATTTTCATTTGAATTCATCTCATAGTTTTCAAGATATTTGACTCATAGACAAAACCATCAACCGGACAGTGGATCACTAAAAAAGTCACACGATCACAAAAGTCTGTGAGCTGCATGATTATCTCAGGATATCATACAATTGTGGAGAATCTTAAATATGGCTCACAGCGATCAGCAGTTTCTGCTACTTTGCAGCATATAATAGTTCATTTTGACATGCTTATTTCAACCTGCCAATAAAAGTCTAAACTTGAAACAGATTTATTTTCTCCTTTCATTCATTTTTGTCATGCTACAATAAAGGTTAATGTAACCTGACACAAATTTAGTACAGCAATCTCAGCAGCAATGGGGGAATGTCAATGAATTTGAAGGAAGAAAAGAAAAGCTAAATACGACTCAACAGAGGAAATGGGTCAGAGTGACCCAAAATGCAATATGAGGTTTTAAAAAACTCTACCTTTGCACTGACTGAACATACTACCGCAGCTCACACAGTCATTGGCTCACTGGTTATTTTCAAAGTATTCATTGATCACAGCAGTGTGTGTCTTCTGCATAAATAAACCCAGTTCCTGCATATTGTACAATGTTGATCACATTACAACACGCTTTGACAAGAATAGAATTATAACTGAAATGTTTGTGCATATTTTACCTATTAGACCCGTCTTTGATAGTTGTTGAATCATTTTTCAGGTAAAAATATGCAAATCTTATTTAGCATTGTCAAATCTGCAAATTTGCTGCTGATTATTATGTCTTTATTTTGGACAATTAAACATTATGATCAACAATCAACTAATCAATGACAATTCCACTGAAAAACATGTGAATAACGAGACTAAATGTGAACAGACTGAATCAAATGCTACCATCAGGAATCTAACATGTGCCTTTTCAAGCTGGAACTGATGTGCCTTTGTTTCCTATTGTGTCATGCATGAACATACTGCTGGAACAGGGGACGTGGCTCAACATTGCCAATGTGGGGAGAGCGAACAAGGCTGTTGGAGTATTAGTGTTAATTGTGGTGTTCAGGCCAGGGCCAAGCCAAGAGTTGTAAATACATGGAGCAAGAGTCAATCAGGCCTTTTACTACTACAGCACAACTTTAAAGTATGTCAGTGGGAGGGCATCACCAGGCAGGCCAATAAATGAATGATTCCAAATGTTATTAGAGTGTTTAATTAACACATCCCTAAAAAAAAAAGAAAATCTGTTTTTGAAGTCTAAGCCTGTCTTTTTAGTAGGGAGCACATCAGCATAACATCAGCACCGGATGATAGTCAGTTTGCCGAGTCTGCTTTTCAGCAAATAAAATAACATCCATGGATGATAGTGAACAGTTTTTTTTAGTCTGTCCTAATTTTCTTGTTGGTTTAATCAAATAAAAACCTTTCAAAAGTTTTTTTCCACAAATTTATACTTATTCAAAGACAGTGATGTGAAGGGCTTAAACACTTTAAATGATTTTGGTTATTTACAAAATGATTATCATGCATTTATCCTTATTTATGTGGCACTAAAGCGGCCATCTGCCAAATTATTTTAACGACAGAAACAAACTCTTCTCACCTCCAAATTTAGAATACTCACCTATTAAATGTATCTCATTGTATTTTCCTAGAGATTGCACTTATATTTAGGTCCAGTTGCCCAAAAATTGGTGTCTCAGAGAAATTTGTGTCTCTAGATAAGAACCTATATGGGTAAGGTTTCATACAAACTTCTGTGAGACTGTGTTGCATGGTATGTTACATCCCAAAAGTCCTAGCTGGATGCTGGATTTTTATACCATAGCTTGAAACTAATGGGACTGAAGTTCCTGAATATATAAGAAAAAAAAGTGTGAAGAAGTGAGAGAGATGGAAAGAACTAAAGGGAATATAAAGAAGATGTAACTCTGAGAGACTATTTCAGCTGACATTGATTGAGAGGCAGGATACACTTTGGACAGGTCACCAGTCCATTAACACACAGAGCCAGAAAACAAGAAACTATCATTTAAAATGTGTATCTTATGATCTAAAAATAGCTGTTGGGCTTGACCTTCAGCATCCCTACTCACCCATATGACACAAGTGAAAGGGCTAACTGCTCTTCTCCACAGCAGTGTGTGGACAGGTGAGACTACTTGATTGACATCTGGTTGTCAAAAGACCCATTTTAACTGCACAGTCATGAGCCATCTGAGACCTACTGAGGGATGGAAGTTATTTCATTAACAGCTTGTACAGATTCTTGCCATTAAAAGTTTGTTGGTGGATAATAATTGTGCAGCAAAGTGGTTGTTTATGTGCAGTTCACAAAAGGACTGTAACTTAAGAAAAATATAGTTGGGTCTTTTTTGAGAATTAGGATTAGCATTTTTTTTTTCTTTCTTCTGTCACCCGACTGCTCAGGATGGGGTTAAATCAAAGGGTAGACTTTTTTTTTCTATGAATTCCTTGTTTGAATAGAATTATTAGAATTTGGTCCAATGTGATTTAATTAGATTATTATTGGACTAAAATCTATTGTATTGAACTGAACTGTGTCTGAAGAGCACTTTGAGATGACTTTGTTGTGAATTGGTGCTATATACAATTGAATTGAATTGATTTTTTTTATTAAATTGATTTAAATTGAAATTAACGGAATTTAATTTTTTAAATTGACTTGAACTGAATTGGCCCTGCATTAGACTGGCAACCTGTCCAGGTTGTACCTGCCTCTTGCATGGTAAATGCTGGGAAAGGCTCCAGCTTCCGTGCAATCCTGAATAGGAATAAGTGGTATAGAATATGAATTGAATTTGATTAAAATATTAATACATTTAAAAATGTATTCCTCAACGTTTGACATTAAATTCACCTCCTAAAGAAAAAGTTTGGGAAGTCTTATCTTGTGTGAAGAAGCAAGTTTGTATTTTTGATGTTTTCCCACAGGATGAGAGTTATGAGTCTGTTGGTACATGTGATGAGATATTGTAACCTCTGCCTAGTATGGAGGTGGATGTTAAATTCAGCTGCCAATCATTCAAGGTAAATCTAACAAACTGCACCTCCCACCCGTATTGTTGGACTTTCCAGCGTGGAATCTTGATTACAGATATCAGAAGAATGAAACTAAAAGAAAATGGATTGATTTCACTGGACCTCAGGGAAGTGTGATTTTCTTTTTCTTATTATAAGTGTGTAATGCAGCAGAAGTTCTTTGAACTACTTCTTTTTCTTCTCTGATTAAATGCTGTGAAATAAAAATGTCTTGCGCTGTCTATATTTTCAGTGACTGCTGTTATTCCTGGCTTTTCCAGTTTGGTGCACTCTATCTTAAATTATGAATAATCCAGCACTGAAACACCAGCAGGGCTGTCCTTTCTCAGGTCATTTTTAATTCTTACTTTTCATCAAGATGTGCCGTGACTGACATCTTTATGTTGTTTTATGAGTTACAGTTTGTCCAATCAGGTTTTTGCAGTCTGTGTTGTAAAGACAGGAAGCTGTGCTTTGGCGTGGAATGCACTTACAGTAACTCGTCAGGCTCAATGAACTCCAGCAGTGGCGTGAAGGATCCTTTTATAGCACAATAAGTGCCGCTCCTGCCCGTCAACACTGACTGAGATGGCCTTGTGCTGCTTATCATCTTTTGAAGTGCGTCCTGCCTGACTGATGATTCTTCAAGGTGCTTGAAACAGAGCAGGCGGTGCTCTTTGTTTCCCCCCGAGCCGCAGCCAGACCTCTTGTCCTTTAACAGAAAGCCTACAGTGAAGCAGCCACCACTATTTTTAACAAATGCCTACAAGTCACTCATTTCTTATTATCTTTGCTCTTTGAGCAAGAGCGGTGAATTGAAATGTAGAGTATACTATATCATATAGTAGATCATACAAACAAGCTTAAATTTAACATGCCACTTTTTTTTCCCACCGATTTATTCTTTCATATTTCCAGCTGCTGAGTTTTACCAGGTGGTTAGGTAAGTGGAGCTCACTTTATTTGTTCCACTGTCAGCTGTGATGCAGACCCCTCGGCTAAGGCTCAGCCCCGGGATGTCAGTGCCTCAGTTAAGCCTTAGGCTACAATTTGACCGCTTGGCCTTCGGGGAGGGTAGCAGTTATTCTGAGGATCAGTGGATAGTGAGGCTCATATGTGAGTGACCACAGATCAGACACGCTGGTTTACATGGCGTACAATTTGTGTGTTGCTTGCATAAGATTTCTTGTTTGAAAAAATGTACCAACATCCCAAATCATTTGTGGTCATTTTAAGGCATGTGATGCTGTCAGTTTGAGCTGTTTCAGCTGAGGCATCCCAGTGGTCCTGGGGAAACATTGTGAAGTAAAGTATCTGACAAACCATTTGCATGTGCGGATGTGAAGTCTTCATTCGGAATCAAAGAAGAAACCTGCTGTCAGTGATTTCTATTGTTGTTGTTGGATAACAATCTGCAAGCTCTGAAGTCAGTCAGTGTAATTATTATCTCATTTTAAGCTGATACCAACGAGGTGCTGGAGCTACAGTCGCTTCACGTAGTCATTTTTGCTGCCAGTAAGATTTTTGAGATAACAAAAGTCATCATGGAGATATATGCAGACAGTTTGGGGGCAAGAAGCAGGACTCTAATACTGCAAATCTAGAGAGTAAAGCTCCAAAGCAGAGATGTCAATAAAGTTGATGTCCATGTGATCGTGGGAGATGGCTTGCTTTTGCTAAGAACAGAAAAAGATCCCAGATTCAAGTCAAATTATTATATGAATATATTACAGTATATGCATGCAACATTGCATATGTATTTTCCTTTTTATTAAAAAACAAAAGTTCAGTATTTTACCTTGTTTTTATGTCCATAAGAAGGAACACACTTTGCTAAATGCTCAGAAACCCCTAAAAACTGGGGCTGCATGATGTAATGTGGGTCTCATACATGCTGCAGTGTCACAAGTCCCAAAGCCATAACACACAATGTCTGCAAGTCAAATTAGTTTAGAGAGAAGAGATGAGAGAAAAGAGGTCTCTGGTTTGTCATCCACAACACTGCAGACATTGCTGTAGTAATTGACACTTAACATCTGACCAATCACTGCTCAAAGTGGGGCACTACTGCAGGTGGAGACGGTAAGTAAGACATTTTTAATCCAGCACAACAAATTGGAAAACGAAAAACAGAATAAAATGTTTGAGCTTTGCTTGAAGTTGAACATTTCAAAATAAAAATGTTTAAAATTGGACGTATGATACACCTTAGCTGCAATTTACAATCTGATTTTGAAGAAGTCTCTTGGCAAGGCAAGGCAAGTTTATTTGTATAGCACATTTCCTGTTCAAAACAATTCAAAGTGCTTTACATAAAACATTAAAAGCATTACAAATAGTGCAAAGAAAGCATTCAAAAGTAAATAAGTAAATTGCTCTGCATGTATGCAGGCATCTGGATATGTAAAAGGAATTAAATGCCCGGTGCTGACTCCAAGAAATAAAAATATGACATAGCGTTAAGATGAAAAGATTAAAAAAGAAAAACTTTTCAAGCCTTCTTACTGTGTGTTCAGAAGTTCATGCAGCGAGGTGTTTATGATTGTAAATATTTACAAACTAAAAATCTTTCTGTTTTTGTTTTCTAAAAATTCAGTCTTGTAATGTTTGATAGTTTGTACTGTGATTATTTGTTTGTGCTGTGATTGCATGGTAAGAAAGTTCACTGTTACCTTGTAATTACTGAGAGCAGAAGGTCTGAGAAACGAATGCTCCCGTCTGCTCTCTGTAATTACTGAGTAACAAGGGGAGAACTTTGCTTTCTATATTATATAGTCTGCCTCTGTACCAGTACTATGTAATCACAGGGTAAGAAAAGGAGAAAGAGGGGGACTTTTTCAATTCAATTACCTGTATGAATTATTCTTACAAAATTGAGAATTAACACCATGTTGTTTGGCACTAGAATAAATATCCATGTGCATTAGTGTTTGATCCACCTTCACATGTACATTATAGAGTTAATAAGCATAGGCAAACAGCAGGATTTGCTCAACCTGTTTACCAGTGCTGAGCCCCATACAAAAAAACTATAATATATTTTTTTCTTCCATCAAAACATTCAAATATTACACCCGTTTTCCACTAAACTTACTCATAGGAAATGGTAAATATATGTTCTGATGCATATGTATGTGATGCTTATGTGACACTCTAAATTGTTAGCTGTATTGAATTCATTAAAACAGTGTGGTCTCTATCGGCTTGATCCATTAATCATTCACTAATCAAGGTTAAATAAAAATCACTTTTTCTTTTAGCTGGTATGGCTGCCAGTGTTTTCCATCTCTTCTCTCGCTTGCTTTACCTCTATCATCTGCATCACATGGCCAATTTTCTTTTCAACATCCTCCACAATATGCTCTCTTTTTTTCAGCTTTTCTCTCATTTTCCACCTGTTATGCTTCACAGACACTGTGAGTGTGACAGATTCAGGTTTTTCCTCCTAACTGATTCAAGTACCTGTTGACTGTGTTAAGATGCTCTAAAAACACATAAAACCTCCCTAAATCTCAGTGTGGTCAAGCTGCAAATGGCGACCTGAGACATGAAAGCAGATGGTCAGCAAATTGACTCTACCCTCCACCTCCTCTCATCACTGCCCTTCCTCCTCCTCCTCACCACCACAGTGCTGAGCTGTGGACTTGTGGCCTGTAAAGAGGTTTAGGTGCAAACAAACAACCCATTTAGTAACATCTCTCCTCCATTTAGGCCGTCATTACAGCCCTCAAGGCCCTGGCTCAGCACTGAATTATGAGTTAAGTTGTCAGGACAGCCTTTGGTTATGAGCTGAGGGGGTCATTTAAATTTAATTTGAAAAGGGATTCTGTTAGGAATGTATACTCAGCAACCTCCTCTGGAATTTCTCCATCAGAGGAGGGCTAAGTACTGACAAGAGTAAATTAAATAAAAATGGCTGGAAGAGCATTGACTAGCCATAATGATGCATAGAGCATGATGGGATGAAAGCTTCAAGACGGTGAAATCACCACAAGCTGTATTTGAAATCATTGTGCGAGTTAAGAGTAAATGCCTGGAGTTGATGTTTTTTGTGGTTCAGCTGTTTTTTTCTTGGATGATTTAAAGTTTTGCTGAGCTGAAAGTGACCCATGAGTGTTCTGTGATTACTGCCACTCAGAGTGAGAGGAATGACCTTTTCTTCTTCTTCTTCTTCTGTGCAAAAATCTGAACAACGTTTTTGTTTTGCAATAAACTGCAACAATAATTAAAAAATAAACTTTTGAATACACATCTGAATTCACTAATCAGTCATGTGACTGATGTGACAAGTAAGCATTCATTGGCCACTGCAAGTACAGACTTGGATGCCCTTTTTCTTCAGAACTTCTTTAATTCTTCACTGCATAGATCCAACAAGGTGTTGGAAACGTTCCTCAGAGATTTTGCTCCATATTGACATGATAGCATCACACAATTGCTGCACATCCATGATGAGAATCTCCCGTTCCACCACATCCCAAAGCTGCTCTGGTGACTGTGGAGGCCATTGGAGTACAGTGAACTCATTCTTATGTATAAGAAACCAGTTTGAGATGATTTGAGTTTTAAAACATGGCCAATTGTCAGGATTTGTGTTTTGGCTTGTTGCTTTTTTTTCATCTTTACTCAGGGTTCCGGCTGGGTGTGGTGCTAATTGGGATATTCCTCTCACCTGGTGGTGATTATTCAAGCCTGCCTATTTAAATGCCAGCCTGCAGTCCACTCATTGTGAAATTGTTGCCTTACCCTGTGGTACAATACAGGCCACTATCAGTCATGGATTATTATTTTTTTTTAAATAAATATAATTGGCTGCAGATTAATGTTACTTTCTACATGTAAAACTCCTTTTTTCAGAAGATGGTCTTTTCTGGACTGCAAAGCCCTCATGAACCTTTCTGCCACAGCTATTTTTTGATACAAAGGATTCTTTTTTGTTGTCAAAATAAACCCTTTTTTGTTATGGATTCTTCCTGTCTGCTCCTTCCTGGGTACGGCCTGTATTAACCTAGCCCTAACACCATTATCGTCCTGGAAGTAGCCATCAGATGGTACACTGTGATCATAAATGGATGGACATGGTCAGCAACAATACTCAGGTAGGCTGTGGTGGTTAAACCATGCTCAGTTAGTACTAAGGGGCCAAAAGTGTGCCAAGAAAATAATCACCAAGTCATTACACCACCAGCAGCCAAAACCATTCATAATGGTTGGATGGATTCATGCTTTCCTGTTGTTTGCATTAAATTCTGACCCTACCATCTGAATGTTGTAGCTGAAATGGAGACTCATCAGACCAGGCAACATTCTTTTTATAATTTTCTATTGTCTGATTTTTGGTGAGTGTGTCAATTATAGCCTCAGTTTCCTGTTCTTAGCTGACAGGAGTGACACCCAGTGTGGCCTTTTGCTGCTGTAGCCCATCTGCTTTGGGATTTAACAGGATATACTGTGCATTCAGAGATAGTATTTAACTTTTTTCTTTCTAATGGGAAAACAATTTATAAAAAATTTAAAATCATAACTATTCCACATACCTTGGTTGGAACGGGTGGTTGATTGAGTAACGGTTGCCTTGGATCATTTTCTCAGACCATTCTCTATAAACCCTAGAGATGGTTTCTGTGTGAAATTCCCAGTAGATGAGCAGTTTCTGAAATCCTCAGCCCGTCTGGCACCAACAACCATGCCACATTCAAGCTCACTTAAGTCGTATTGACCATGTCTACAGGACTACATGGACTGTGTTCAAATCAAGTCAACTGATGTCAATGCTGACAGATAATTTTACACATTTTGTTGTGTTTTAGATGAATCTTGGCATGGAGTCCCTCCCCCCCCATCAATCTACTATTCTCAAAAAATAGGAGGGTTAAAATACCTTTTGGAATGTTTTGACATTTTTCTTAAAGATTAAATTCACAAAGGGATTCAGACACCTGGTTAAAATCTCCTGTAACAGAAATGGCAGCCTGAAGTCGTCTTGGGTGTGATCCTTACAGCTTGGCATACTCCCTTCTTTTCTTCTTGGCAGAAATGTTCAGATTCATCCTGAATGGATGGGGAATGTCAGTGCACAGCCACTTCATGTCTCTCTAGAGATCCTCTGCAAGACTGAGGTACTGTGTTATCTTGGTAGTCTGCTGCGGGTCATTGTCTTGTCTAAATGTAAGTCTTCACCCTGCCTAAAATCCTGAGCACTCTGGAAAAGGTCCTCAGCCAGGAGTGCTATTTTTGTTTCTGCATACATCCTTTCCCTAGGGGTGGCTATTCAGGAAAGACAGTGGTCGACTGCCAGTTGGAGAAATGGCGGTTTGATTTCCGGCTTACCCAGTCTAAACCTTGGAGTGTCCTCAGGCAAGATGCTGAACCCTATGCCTCCAATGCATTCATTAGTGTGTGAATGTGTGTATGCATGATAGGAGGAGAAAAGCTGTAGAAATGAATGTGTTTTTAGTGTAAGAGCACTTCAAAAAGACCAGAAAACATTTTATAAATACAAATTACCAATGTCCCTCTGTCCTGACTAGTCTTCCTGTCTCTGTAACATAGAAAAGTGTTTCTAAATCCTGGTTCTCAGGACCAGTGTTGGGCACGTTGAAAAAAGTAATTAGTTATAGTTACTAGTTAATTCTCGAAAAAAGTTAGAGTTAGTAATGAAGTTACAGCATTAAAAAAATAACTAATTACTCAGGAAAGTAATTATTCCGTTACTTTAAAAAAAAATTCAAATATGTTTCTTTAACAGAACTTCAGATTTATCTGCATGTTCATTCGTTCATAATAAAAACGGAATATTAGATCTGATCGATAAATGAAAACGGCATTTTGTAGAATAAATTACTGAGAAAAAAATCAACTACGTTTATCTCAGCCTGATGGATGTTGTGGCTTCATCTCCCTCTCCTCCTCCTCTTCCTTGTCTGTGTGTTTGCTGTGTGCGTGCGTGTGTGTGTTGTGCACACTGACTTACACAAGTCTGCCATGACATTTTATTCTTTTATTCTGCTGCTTTATTCTGTGCTAGCACCTTGTCACAACAGAACAGTCTTCAATGTATTCTCCAGTTTCAACCGTATCACTTCGCCTCCTCTCCTCAGCACAATATAGTCCCAACAAATGTGAAACTTCTGTTCACCCAAAACAAAAATGAATCTCATCTTCCAATAGTAACGCGCTGTCAGTAAACAACCGTAACGGTAACGCGTTGTAATGATGGAAAGAGTAATGGTACTGTTTACCCCTTTGAAAATCCTGGAATGAAAAGTAAAAATATCTGACCTAGAAAAAGGGCTGTGATAGATAGATAGATAGATAGATAGATAGATAGATAGATAGATAGATAGATGGATGGATGGATGGATGGATGGATG
>JAOXYM010000001.1:31596842-31615744 GCA_028567055.1 Leptatherina wallacei
ACTAGTCTTCTTCGCCTGGTGTCTGTGCATCTTTCACTGCCGTTGGGAATAAACTGGGGCATAACAATAATAAAAGTTAGGGATATTCCATTTTCAGGTGGAATTTATGGGAAATGATATTATATCATGAATGTACGACATTTAAGTAGAATCATGTAATCGTAATTCCTTCATCTCAAGGAATTTATGAAAACTAAATCTAACAGTGATGGGTACGCCACAAGATAAAATGCCAACGTCTCAATAACTTATGTTAGGCGTCGTCTTGGTCTGATGAAGCTAAAAATGTGAGAGGTATGATGAAGAGGATCGTTTCAATACGAGCTGTCATAGAACCAGGACATTTAGTGATCCGATCATGGTTCAGGCACTTCTTTTGTTTAGTTTCTGTGGTTAATCACCTCGTCAGAGAACAGCATGCCGCGCAATAAGTGCTTAAACATTGAATTGTTGTATATGTGCATTCAAAAGTTTAGCGCAAGTCAAATAATATAGTTACTCATAGAACTGTTTGTTTGTTATTCTGACACCAGAACAGAGTCCGCGACTGTTTGACTTGTACCGTGGAGTTGAGAAAGAATTAAAGTGTGCCAGTTTGGATGCAAGGACGCACACTACGAGATGTAGTAGTTTACCTTTAAGGGGTAAAAACAACAAGGATTATTTTAATGACAGTAAAAGTTGAAGGTAAACTAGAGATACATGAAAAAGCATCAGTTTGCTGTTTACTGGAAAACTAATTAATCATAAGCTGAGGCAGACCTTTGGCTGCATCAGTGTTAATAATCTGACTTACACTTATATAAAATGTAAGCAGTGTGTTCATGTTGCAGCTGCTGCAGGTGGAACTAGTTTTACTTCTTTATATACAAAAAGACCAGATACATCTAAGGAGTCATTAGAATATTTGACGGAGAACAAAGCATCCAGGCAGCAGCCGCTTGAAGCCTGCAGTGTAATAATAACACTGGGTGTCTTTTCTGCAAAGCTAAATTTGTTGTATTTGCAATCAACAGGTTCAGATCGTTAGCAGAGGTGTCTGATAGAGATTTAGAAAAAACTGAAGCGTCACTGAAGGAACACTCGCTCTGAAATGAAGTGGGTGTTAAGCTGTTGCAGGGGGGTAAACGTCACATCTCCTCCTAATTTCTAGGAGCTCCTCTTTTGTGTGCTCTAGCTCAAATAGCTGGCATGGCCCATAAAATTCAGATGCTTGAAGAACAGACAAAAATCTGCTAAATATTCAGCCCGAGTACGGACATTTGCCATCACTGACAACTATATGAGTTATGGTCAGCCCTGCTAAGAATCGCTGTTATTTCTTTTCTGTTAACATCCTTTTCTGCCCCAATGAACACATTCAAAGAAGACCCGACTGAGACTGAAAGAAATGAAACAAAAAAGATCCATCTCTGCGTGCATCCTTTTTCCATGATGTTGTTAGACACATAATAACTGCAAGAGCCTGCCCGCTGCAAATAAACTGCATTTATTTTGATCCTATCGTGAAGCAAATTATGACATCGCTGTTAAAGAGTTTGCTATCGTGTTGATGCTCAACTACACAGATTTTGGTACATGAACTATTAATCATCATAAGAAATATTATTATAAAGTATAATCATATTATCTTAGTGTGAAAGCCAGACCTTTTAAATATTATTATTATAAATTATATTTTTAAAGTGACACAGTCAAAATGACTATACCTTAAAGTGTCCTGCACATAGAGCATTTATAAAAGGAACGTTTTTTTTTTTAATCAGATAGAAGAATTTCATGAAAATAAAAAGAAAGCAACACATGTATTAAAGTTTATTTAACCAAACTGAGAGCTGGTAATCAGATGCATGAACCTGTATTTCTTAAATTTCCCCTCTGGGATAAATAAAGAATTTTTCATCTCATAAATATTACCTCTACAGTGTCGAGTTGATAGGTCCATTCTGCTTTGAGGGAAAGACACGTTAACCATCAACCATGACAAATGTTATTGTTGTAATTAAAGAGGATTTTTGCTTGTATTTGGGTGCAAAACATTCATAGTTTATGCATCAAAATCTGTGTAATTAAGCATCAACACGATGACCTGCAAACTCTTGAACAGCGATGTCATAATTTGCTGCACAATAAAGTAAAAGTGCAGTTTTATTTCCAGCTGACAGGCTCGTTTAGTTATTGTCTAACAACACAATAGAAAAAGGATGCATGCGGAGATGTTAAGCTATTTTTTATTTGCACTTGTCATTAAGTAATTTATTAGCAATCTTACGAATTTTTAAATCCATTTTATAATGGATTTTTTTTTTGAAAAAAACTGACTGATAAAGGAATAACCGTATGCCTGATTTAATGATTACATTTATATTAGTCTGATTAACTGCAGTGCTCAGTAGTTAAGTATTAACCATAAGAACTTGTGTTACCAGGCAGGGAGGCGAGGGCTCTCTCAGCAGTCTCTCGCAGCGTTTCTCCCTCCTTCCAGGGAGTCTGAGGCAGCAGCCACAGCTTCTCGTCACCCACCTGCTGCTCGGCTAGAAGAACAAGCGAATCAGCAAGGCAGCGCTCTGCGGAGGTCAGGTCCTTATCCATGTCAGCTAAACAGGAAAAAGGAAAAAAGACAGGAGACGGGACTGTCAGCTGTGTATACAGTAACTTTGAAAACGTTGCAGGAAGAAACGTGTAAATTGAGATTTCTGCAGCAGAGATATCGAAAGTCAAAAGTCTTGACTTCTCTGATAATTCAATTTAAACTCAGATCTTTGAAATCCCTTCACATGACCTGATTTATTTAAGTTCTGTTTTCTTGTTTATTAAAGGACATTCAATTTAGGATCAAATCTGCATTTGTAATGGAGTACATCATAAAGTGTCTAGAGTCTATCCTACACTAACCTCTAACCCTTGGTGCTGGCTTGAAGCTCTTCATCTTCTGTTCCCATGTGTCTTCCAAATCCTGAGCCAACATGATCTCTTGGTCGCCACGGCTCTCCTCTTCATCCGAGTCATAGTCCTCTGACTGCTTACGACTCATCCTGTCCGCATCCTCCAACAGCCGCAGCTCATGGTCCGACAGTAGGCTTTTCTCCAGCTCCATCTGAAATCAAGCTCTGTTTCAGTCTCAAAGATGTTCTCAAATCTGGGGGCTGCTGTTGAGTGTTATGTGCTTATTGTGGTAGAACAGTATGGCTTATAACACCACCTCATCCTATGCCAGAAAACCCAGCTGAACATCACAGTGTCTTAATCATACATAATACATGTATCACAATTTGGTTGACAGAGAATATTAAACAATATGATCTAAGCTGATTGCCCTAATTTTTCCAAATCAAATGTTTAATTCTGCCACATTAAATGAAATGGCAAGTATTAATAATGAATGAATGAATGAATGAATGAAAAGTTTATTCTAACATAATGACATAAATAGAAAACCAAAAGAGAAAACACTGAAGTTCAAAAGGAGTGGGTAGAAGCAGAAGCTTACTGATCCAAACCCAATGCTTACAAAAAAATTTTTTTATCATTATACAATAATCATTATTAATCACCAGACATCACATCATTTCCCAACAAAACAATAGAAACAACAAAAATACTCAGTATATACAACCAACATAATATGTCCTTGTGAGGGAACCATATAGTAGCAACAATCTTACAATAATAAACACGCTGATAATTATAATGATACAAATATAGTGATTATCATTATTAAGCTTACAATAATTAATAACAATGAAATTATGCAGCAATAATAACAATAATAATTATAATGACTTTACTAACAATAATAATAACTTTACTAACTTAAGTTACTGTACTCTTTTTGTGTGTGTGTTAGAGATTTTTGTCGAGAATGTACAAAAATCTGTCAACACAAACTCACAATACATCAACTCCTGACACATTCATGCTAGTGGTATTGGCGGTGAAGCACTAGCTTTTCTCTGCAATATTAAGTCTACCAATCATCTTCCAGAGACATTTTTCGTTTGATTTTTTTTAGGCACAACATTACCTGCTGCATCATCTGTTTGAACTGCTGCTCTATCGGACTGTAGTCCGCTGATATGACCGGGAGCCTCTGCAAGCACACCGCCGCCGTCAAAGCCCAAGGAGAGCTCCCTCTTTCAGTCGCCATTGTAGACTTAGGGTTCGCCCGACAAACGGGACCGATTGAAAACTGACGACATCCCGCATTCCGGACCAGGGTCCTGCGAGAACAAGACAAAAACTGTAACAGGGACCGACTCGCCATCCTTCTACAGGGCGCAGCCATCTTCGTCCATGCGTTCAAGGCACCTGGAAAAAAAGTCGTGATGTTTAAAGCCACAAATTAACCTGTAAGCCTGTAAGTAAGATTTGCCAATTCATTCATTTGAACATTTTAGATACAAAAATATTATTATCAATATTTGAAACAGAACGTCTTGTGAATAATATTTGACATAAAGCAGAACAATTGTTACTCTGGGATTCAAATAAATAATTTATAAAATAATTGTTTATATTTTCGGACATTTTTTGAGTTACTTGAATGCTTCATTGTCAAGAGACTACCCACAATTCAGTGCAGAAAAACGAATAATCTATTGTGTTAAAAAGTGGGTGTACTACTTATTTTTGCTTAAAGAAAATAAATAATAAAATGGCTTTGAACACCAAACACAAATAGAATTAGTTTAATTTAAGAAAACTACATGTTTTTATTTAATTTATGAGGTGTGTATGAATACTTTATGCTAACAGTAAATGTTTTTGTGACCATTTCACCCCTCAACATATTAGTGGTCTAGTCTGGATTCACAGCTCCTTCAATGTCACGTTTGTTGTTTATAAAATTGTTGAGACTAACGCTGAATTCACCTATAAAAAGATAAAACATGTATAAATTCAGCTGCATATTAGTTAATTCCTTTAGCAACGCTTGTCGACAGCTGGTTACCTCTGCAAATACAACAGGAATCTCTCTGTAAGTGTTTTATGGGTTATGTCTTGTTAGCTAACGGTTAGCTGTGTGTCAAGTGTATATACTGTATTTCATTGAATGCTACAATATGCCTATTTGACACAAGAATCACAGTGAAAACAAGAATTTAGTTAAAAAACTGGTTTATATCTACGAATATAATCTTAATATTATACGTGTTTAGGTATGGAAGTAGAGGACTTCCGTTGCAGCGAGCAATAAGCAGCAGTGCTGTCAGACATCAGGAGGCAGAAGCATCTGAAACAAGCTCTGGAAAAGACTTCAGGTCAGACAACACATACACACATGTCTGCCATTTCCCCCGGTGCCCTATAAGCGTGATACACATTTTGTTTGGTATTTAAAATAAATTGTAATCTTAAAATGCTTTAATCCTTTAGCAATTTCCCCCCTCTGCCGGGTCAGGACAGCGCCCTGAGATGGGCTGGAAAGAAGTTTGAGGAGTTACATATTATTCACATTAAAGCCACATACAACAAGTAAGTGGGACACTCATCTGATCATACAAAGGGAAATATTGCAGCTTTAAGTTCTCCTAGCTAAATTGAGCTTTGGGTGCAAACTTTGGCCAGTAATAGTTTTGGGGGGCTTTTTTAAGCAGGGTTTTTTTAAACTTGGCTGCATAATCACACATGAAAGCACATATAGCTTCTTGTCTGACTGGTATGTCAGGGTAACAGTACTGAAAATGCCCATATCTTGTAAGTAAGTCACCCATTACCTTGTTCTGTCCCACTCCAGCACACACATCCAGCTAACAGACAGCACAGGACAGTCTGTCGTGAGGACGTCCTGTGGGACAGAAGGCTTCAAGAATATCAAGAAGTCGACACCCATCGCTGCTCAGACTGCTGGCATCTCTGCTGCAGTTGTGAGTATGATGAGACACCTTCCTCAGTCTAGCTGAACTGGAGCTCTGTTTTTTGTGATAATGTGGTTCAAAATATAGTACTCTATGGAACTACTGTGACCAGCATCCAGATCTGCACAGTGTGTCTCTGTTTCAGAGCCTTTAGTTTTATATTTGATAAGTTAACATTTCATGTTGAGAAGAGATCTTTACAAAAATAAGTAGATCTTTTATTTAAAGTGCTGTTGATATAATTGTACCCGTGTGTCCACTGTGTCAGACCTTTCTGAAGTCAGGCGGATTCTGCTGTTTGTGTTTTTGTCAAAACAGAAAGGCACAGCAAAGGGAGTCACGTTTGTCCGTGTTGTGGTTCGAGGTCTTGGTCCTGGACGTCTGGTGAGCTGTCTTTGATGTCATTGCTCTTAAAACTACAGATTAGTTTTGATATTTATCTTTCAGTTTTCCAGCTCAATTGGTCCAACATGTTATGTTTGTTTTGCCTGAAGTCCTGAGATTCAGTTAATGATAAAAGGCCTATTAAAGCAGCTCGTTTGAATAAATAGAACCAGAAGTTTGTCGCATTTTATTCTGATAAATTAATAAGTTATTGATTTGTTTCAGCTGTATATCAACATGGTCGTATTGGGCAATTTTTCCTTTTCCTGTTCATTTCATTGGCAAATTTGGTTACTTACCTGCAAGCATCAACAAGTCAATGCATCCCTTGGAGATTCAGCTTTTTTTTTATGTATTTGGATGAATACTCAATCCATTTGGCAATCCTTCCTAAATACAATTTAAACAATTGGTTTTGATATATTTTCATTTCTACCTGCTCTCCTTCAACCTCATTCAAACAATGCAAAAAAGGATGGAGGGATTTGGATTCACTGTGTCATCAGACCAAAATGGGGGGGAGTCAAATATTCCAGTCCAATAAACTGATAACAGTGATGCTGATTAGTGTTTACATCAGGTCCAGCAGTCAGCTCTGTGAGTAAATGTGTAGCAGTACATCGATTTAATGAAGCAATAGCTTTGACTCAAATGGAAAAATATCAATCAAACATCAATGAGTTGATCATTTGTAGGATGTGCTTAAGAGAGAACGTATGTTATTGTGAACATATCTGCAAATATCGAATCATCATCCACTGAATCACACTCATTTACACCCCTACGTTTTAACCTCGAAAACTAAAAACAACCAAAAATGCAATTCACACTCGGGATGCACATGAAAAGAGCAAATCCTTGTTTTTAGATTGTCTTTGGATATTTGATCCATCAGTTTTCAATAAGTCACGTTACAGAGAGTTTGGTGTTTACACGACAGAAGACTGCTGAGCGTTCTTGCAGTGCAGAATCTTCTCGACTGTTGTATCCTGTGGACACGACATGAAAATCTCCTTTAGTTTTGAGTTAGGTGTCGATCAAAAACGAATAACCGTGGATGTATTTTAAAATCACTGCATCAAGAATGTTTATGTGCGTAACATTTTTTATGAGAAATGACAGGAAAGACCAGGCACGGCCGCTGGGTCGTGTAAAATGTTGAACCAGCAAAGTTTGGGTTTATATAGAAGGAAACTATGGGTGGGCGATATATCGAAAATTTACTGATACCGAGATTTACAACGATAACTGAAATCATTTTGCCCATGTCGATAAATTCGATATTTAAAAAAAAAATAATTGAAATAGAACGAAAATTCTTGATTCCCAGCATGTACAGAACAGAGAGTTGCCCGGTGGACCCGTAAATCAGTCTGACATTACATCGAATCGAATGGAAACTGTGCACCAGAGTGCTGTTAATCGTCCAATTTATAGTTATCGAGATGAACGGATCTATATATGTGATATTGATTTGTGGCCATATCGCCCAGCCCTAAAGGAAACTATTATTTCTGGTCTGATAGTGGCATATGAATCACTGAACCCTGAATTAAATCAAATTAAAATCTTAATGTGGCAGAATGTGTGATATCTGTAAACATTAAATGATTATCCGTTAAATCAATACAACATACCCTGATCAATCTTGTGATTTCCACCCTGATCTCTGAGTGTATATCCAGTCTCAAATTAGGTGGATTTTTTGGGGCTTTTTTTTTTCTTTTTTGCAGATGTAACATGTGCAATCTTTGACACGTGCTGAAATAGCTGCTCCTCGTGGGATGCACTTGCACGTTTTAGATAAATATAACATTAGGTTCACAGAATAATTACATGAAAGCAGAGCTTGTTTTACATCTGGCGACAGTGACCCTGTCCTCTTATTGATCAGCTCTAGCGAACATGTCACTAATTAATTTTACTCATTCATAACAAGGATAATTAAAGGAGCCAGACAATTAGCTTTATTAATGACTAAATGTGTCTTTCTGTCGCGCAGGCTGCAATCAAAGGCTTGACGATGGGAGGCCTGCAGGTGGTATCGATCACTGACAACACCCCCGTGCCACACAACGGATGTCGCCCGCGTAAAGCCAGAAGGACGTGATGTCTGAGCGCCACAATGCTTGGCAACAGGAGGAGGCTGTTGAGATGTATTATGCTGATAAAGTTTCGTGTTGTGCAACTTCTCTGGCTCGAAGCTGACCTTATGTAATAAGAATAATTACAGATGGAAGTTATTAATGAGAAGAGAACAGGTGTTCCAGTCATCTGCTGCTAATGTTGACACACGAATAAACCTCAAATCTTCATTAGTTGACATGTTTGGAAAACACAGAAAAAGTAAAGAGCACAAGGCTTCACACACAAACAGGTACCAAAGATGTCCACGTGTTTTGTTTTAGACTCAATAATTCACACTTTTACTTCTATCTACATGACCAAACAAGATGGTTTGGGATGATTTGTAGATTTTAATGATTTTCTTTGAAGAAGAAAGGGACTTTGTATTCCATCTCCATAAGTATTCAGACCCAAACCTCAACAGAAATATCAGCTAAAAGCTTGGCACGTTTACTTCGGGAAGTTTTTTTTTCCCATCCTGGGCAGAAAAATTGAAGCTCAGCTAGTTTGGATAGACGGGTGAAATCCTAGGCCCTCTGCAAAGTGTTTTCAACCAGGTTTGCTCTGAACAGTATGTTCTTGGGTCCATCTTTCTCTCCATCCTGGCTGCTCTCCAAGTCCTTAGTTTTAGAAGTCTGCAGTTTCTTTTAATCCCATGATCCGGTTTTCATTCACATTCACCATCAACTGAGAGACCTTAAAGAAAAATCTGTGCAGCTTTATTTTATAATATAATGAGGTAAACATAGACTTCAGTCATGTTTTAACATTTTCTCATGGAACGCTGATAGAAAGATAAGTACATAAAAAAAAGACTAAAATGGTCCATTATGATGTAATTATTCTAGACAAAGGTTTTGTTTTTTTGTCATTACGATTTTGAACAATAAAGATAGAGTGGGAAAAAAACATCCAGTTTGAGAGAAGAAAACAAGTTACACTTAAAAGTTCTGCATCTGAGATTCAACTTTCTTGTATGAACAAAGTTCTCATTATTTTTACTGTCTTAAATGATCAAATTACATTTTAGTGAAGCTCTGAAGAAAATGTTGGTTTAACATGCGCATCATCCAGTATGAGAGAAGTAGTCCTGGAAAACAGCATGAAACCAAACACTCCCCGCTTCACTGAGCATGAAGCTTTTTGTGTTATTGGAATAACACAGCAGTAGTCAAACTTCCGCTTCTATAGTTTAAGAGAACTTTTACAAAAGGCAAAAGCATTATTCCTGTATTTAAAAGAAAAAACGTATATATGCTACATATACATAAAGTCTATGCCATCTTTTATGCATTACTTTATTAGAAATGTCCTGTGCACATTATCTCACATTCTACTTTGATGAATACACATTTCTTGTTTCATCACATGAACACGTCTTTCATGAATTTGATGTTCTAAAACAGGTGTCACCATTTAATGAGGCAAAAAGTTTCCACAATTTTGTCCACCAGAGGGAGTCCCTGTACATATGTAGAGTACTAAATGTGTTTTTTCTCACAGCATTTACAATTTGATGTATAACTTGCTAAATGTCACAGGTTACTTTAATACCTGTATTCACAGTTGAGGAGGAGGATGTGGGAATGTGCTGGCCGGTCTATGAGCAGTTCAGCATTAACAGAGTTTTTCTCTCACTATTTAACTAAAACCCTTATGTAATATTAAGAGCAAAGAAAGATCCCAGTTTGGATTATGGTACATTTAATTGTTAAATTAAACGTCTTAAAGTATAGCTAGATTGTTCTTTAGGAATTGGGGTCTTCTATGAGGTTCTTTCCCCGACCCCTCTAATCCCTCCAAAGAAACCAGGGCCAAGACACAGTTCCAGTTGGTGGATTTCCAGCTCTAAAAGAAAAAAAGAGTCCTGCTCAAGAAGAAGTACTGAAAAGACTACCCTGAACATTTGGGGTGGGGATTACAGCGCTGATCATATCTGACTGGCCAAGTCATTCCAGACTTTTATTTTCATCCTTCTTTCTCAGTCATCTCTGGTTAAATATCCACAGTAGGTCAGTGGAAAAGGAAAGAGATCCCTGGCCAAATCATCTTCAAGCTCCTGGAAAAACACCCTTGGTGTGTTAAATTCTGGGTCCTGTTGGATACAATTACTTTAGTTTCTACATTTAATGACCAAGGATCTCATTTCTAAACAAAATCCTATGATCATCTTCGATCAATCCATCCATTATGATGACCAGTTTGTAGCTGGAGCCTATTCCAGCTTATATCAGCTATGAGACGGGGTACACCGTGTATGGGCCATCGGTCCATCATCCTACACAGTTCACACTAACTCCTAGGTTCAATTTTGGACTATGGGAAGAACCTGGAGTAGCCAGCGAGAACATGCAGACTCCATACAGAAAGGCTAAAGTTCAACCCCTAACTTGGTGTGAAGCAACAGTGCTAACCACCACACATATCTCCACAGATGCTAAGATCCATTCTTGTTGAGCTTTGAACAGCAGCAGCATATTTCATTCATTTATCTGGCAGATGAGCAGTTACGTACGCCTGTGATGCGATCCACAGCAGAGTGCCGCCCTCGAGACGTGTTGGTGTTTGAACCATCAAGTGAAACAAACTGCATATTGAGCTTTAAGTATGCAGGCATTTAAGCACATTTTGAAGGCTAAGTGTCCTCCTGTGGGCTTTCAACAGCTTAAATCAGACAACCAGGCATTCTGGTCCAGAAAACTGCTGCTCACTGGATCTTTTCTCTTCATCAGACCGTAAACCATAAAGATGGCTGTGTGTGAAAATCCCAGTAGATCAGCAGTTTCTGAAATACTCAGACCAACAACCATGCCATGTTCAGTCACTTGAATCCCCTTTCTGATACTGTTCGAACTTCAAGTTGTCTCAACCATGTTTACATGTCCAAACGCACTGAGCTGCTGCCGTGTGATTGGCTGATTAAATATGTATATTAACAAGCAATTGAACAGGTTGACCTCAAAGTGAACAGTGTTATTGGAGAGCATCAGAAGGAAAGCCACACAACCTAATCAATAATCAAACAGATCTTTGATAAGGACAAAGTGCTGTATTGAAAACAAATATTTTGTACACACACCAAATATACAAAAATACATTGTTTATTTAAATTGCAGTGAAATCCTTCCTTTCCACAAACATCTGAACTGAATCATAAGCTATAGTAGACTCCCTCATCGATGCTTTATCAGCCACACATTCAACAAAACGTCAACAAAACTGAACTAAAGCCTCAAAAGTGCATCAATGCGTCAAGACGACCACAGAACATAAATAACAGGTCGGTTTATAGTGCCAGAAATACATAACCACCAAGTCTGCACACAGCAAAACACTAGCACAGCAGCTCACAGATGATGATGATGATGATGATGAAGACGTTATCAAGGAGGATGAAGCAGTTTGTTTTACTGTGAGGCTTTTAGGAAAACTTTGAAACAAGAAAAAAAAAAGGAGTCATGGGCAGCGCGCACACACACACACACAACACTGGTTTACTGATAATTAACCAGGCTTCTGAATGCTTACAAAATATTTTTCCCTCATCTGGAAATACATCCACTACTTACATAGCGTGAGGCTGACGGTAAAGGAAACGATAAACTATCTGAATTAAAGTCACTCTTTCTTCACAGCAGCAAATTTACACTTGATAAACTGTGTCTGCTTCTGCACACTGGTCCTGATGTTTCCCTCAGTCACACTGCAGCGTGGAAACTTTGCATCGCCCTGACCAATCCCAGAAGATTGTCCGTCTCAATCCCATCTAGATGGGTTAAAGTGAAAAAAGAGGGAGAACGTCTGCAACATCTAGTGTTGATCTTGCCTTGATAAAGGCACTTAACCACGGTCTGTCTTAGCAAAGCAGCCATGAGAGCGTATGGACTGAGTTTAAGTGTGAGGGCGGAAACGCTGCTGCACAATTTGATAAGACGGGAAATCATTTGGTGCCTCTTAAATATTGCACTTTGAAAGCAAAGGATGCAACTCGGAGATTAAATATTAGAGGAACAAGAAGCGTTTGCACATCCAGCCTGCTCATTGGGAGTTGTACAGGGAGGAAGACTGTGGCACTGTGAGGTTAGAGCAGGAGCAGATGTGGGGAACTGACGGAGTGTCACAGGAGGAGTTTTTATCCCACAGCTCGGCCTCACTTTCCCTGAAGATTGCTGAGCTCCATGTCCTCCTTGCGGCGTTTTTGTTGGGTGAAGAGGGAGCTGAAGGGGTACAGTTTGGCTTTGGCAGGATAGCGCTGACCAGCAATGTCCACCTCATAGTCTCCGCGATTGATGAAATCGGGGGTGATTGCTGTGGGGAGCCCCTCAGCGCTCGGTGGAGGAGACACGAAGCCCAGGCAGACGTGGCGCTCCAGGGTGTAGCTGTAGGCGCTGCTGGTGGTTGTTCCAGCCAGCTCGCCGTTACGGTAGATGGGCTCGCCCCACCACGGCCACAGGTCCAGCTCTGTGTCGTGGTCCTCCAGAACCAGCATGACAAACCGCCGGAACACACCGTCCTGACGCTGCTGCACCAACGCCTCACGGCCAAGGAAATTAGTGTCCTGATGGTGAGAGGAAGGAGGAAGAGTAAAATAAATACAATAAATTGAGGGGGAAGTCATAGATAATAAAAAGAAGACAGGTGAACAAAGGGTATTAAAGCCTGTGCAGCTCATTAAAAAGCAGTCTGTGTGAACCAGAGCAGTCCCTTCATTAATCCTGTGCTGACATTACAGAGCCGCCTGATGTCTTCAAAATGAGACTGATAGATACGCTTGCAGATGCCACCTGTTGCGCCTGCAGGTGCAGCTTGATGAACAATTTGCCATGAAATCCCTGCAAACAGGCAGATGTGGTACTCTTTAATCTTCTACTCTCATCCATTTTCCCATCGTTCTTAACAGAAAGGGGAGACAGTAAAATAAGTAGGGGTGGGACTCGATTAAAAACATTTATCTAATTGATTAGAGGCTTTGTAAACAATCGTGATTACTCACATTTTAATCGCATAACAGTAAGTGCCTCAAAAAGCAACTTCTTTTTTTTTTATTGAAAAGGGATTTTAGCGGAGGACTAAATCAAATAATAGACACAGACAATAATATTGTAAACTCAAGCTCTTGTAATATCTGGAAAATGTATTTGATTGTGTTTAAATTCAAACAGTAGAAAAAATATCCCTGGCCTAAAGTTTAAGTACCATTTTAAGTACTTTAACGTCTCCAGCTGTTCTCTGATCAAGAGTCTACAACACGTTACAGTACTTAGAACTTTTTTAAGTTAGTTGAGACTGACGCTGCGCGAGGACCGCGACTGTTGAATACTTCTGGATGGGGGCGGAGTTTACATCAGCACCCGCTCATTGAAAAGAGTAAACGTTACATGTCTTCACGTCAATCGTGCACTGACAAACTTTCCGTGTTTGGAACTCGAACTGCAATTAAATGCTTTAATTCTTTTAACATGTTAAATATTTATTTAATGGTAATTAACGCGTTAAAGTCCCATCCCTAAAAATAAGCACATTTATAAGGCTGGTTTAAGTCCACGCATGAAAATCAAAGCAAACGGAATTAAAAAGCAACAATTTCTGCTGAATATCTGCTTCACCAGAATCCCCTGGCTGAGAGGGAGGTGATCTGACGTGGAATCGTGTGCTGAACAAACGCCTTGGTTTAACAGACCTTGTCGAACTTGACCCTGAACTCTCGTCCGCACTCCAGCGGGGTGGTGAAGGTGTCCAGGTCCTGACCCCAGAAGGCAAAGAATTTCTCAATGCGAAGGCTCCTCAGTGCGTAGTACCCCGAGTTACGAATGCCATACTTCTGACCCACTGACATCACCTCATTGTACACATGAAGCGCATACTGGAGGGAGACACATGCACAAGCATGAAAAGATGACAGCAATAGCATTTAATCCGTTATAAGCACGAGTCATTTCCTTTCATTATATACCCAAAGGGTCCTCACAGGAACTTATATCAACATCATACAGAGAACAGAAGATTCTCAGATCTGCATGTGTTTGTATATAAAAGTTTGACCTGAAGTAGTCAAGATAAAAGAAAAGTACATCCACCATCAGGACATGAAAAAAAGCCTAATCTGATCGTTGCCTGTTTGTTTTTTTAACATAAATGCAACCTCAAATAAACAACTACAAAGCCTATTAAACTGTCTATTTATGTACTTCACAATAACAAAGTCAAAATCCATCATCATCTGTGGAGGAGTTTCACAGTATTCAGTAATGCTGATCCGTTTCAAGGTCCCATCACAGCTTTTCAGTCGGGTTGAGGTCTGGACCGTTCCACGCCTTGATTCTTTTATTTTTCAGCCTCTCTGTCGAGAGACTGGTTATGTCTGGGACCAATGTCCTGTTGCATAATCCAATGTGGAGCGAGCTTTAGCTGACGGAAACATGGCTGCACAGAGGAGTTCATGGCTGACTGGATGACTGCAGAGCGTTGGGTTCTATGGCAACAAAACAAGCCCAAACCAAAACCCACTGAGGTGTTTGTGTATAAACGCTCAACATCTTAACTTATTGTCATCTGCCCAAAGCATAGTAATCTAACCCCTCTCAGACTGTTTCTCTAACATTACTGCTGATGTCTTTCCTCCTCTGCATTGTGTTAGAAAAGACCTGAAAGCTTCAGACAATAAAACAGCAAACTAACTAAACTTCTGCTTTTATACAGATGCTCACATCTGCTGATGATCAATTAATCAAATCAATTTGATTAGCAGCACCTGGCTGCAGCTTATGTGCTTAATTCCTCAGGGCTGGGCTTAGTTTTCACACATGGCTTCAACATTTGGCTCAGATTTAGTTTCTAAATGATGGCCCAGTCTAATATGAGCTGTTATTCATCTGAATTTGAGCTGGAAAAGACCACATGATTTAATATTATGTCCTGATATGTTTAACATTAAGAGTTAATAGTGGGCATACTTTATTTTTCATAGAAATGATGGTAAAACATTCTGAGGCATGTTGATTAAATTATGTTTGTGAGTGTGCAGGGCGCACCTCTATAGGGATGTAGAGCATGAAACCTGGTTCTCCCGTGTGGGTCATACTCATCACTCTGATCCCGTTGGCATAGCCCACGCTCATCTCCTGTAAAAACACACACACACACACACACGCACACACACACAGTTGTTTAATGTTTTTGAAAACATGAGTAGGACAGAGAAAGAGCTTTGCATCAGCTTTGTTAAAACTCGTCATTCTCACCTTACAGAACATGGAGGGGAAGTGGTCAGGCGTCATGGAAACGTACGACAGCTCAGCCAGAACATCCATTGCACGTGGTCCGATCAGATTTAAAGCTATGGGTAAAGGAACAGAGTTGTAAAAGCTACAGACCTTCTGGTTAGCTAGATTCTGTGTGTGGATACAGAATGTGGCCTAGAATTGCTCACATCTCAGAGAGTTAACCTAATTCCAACTATATCAGAATAACATTTTGACCATGTAATTAACCGTCCTCCCTCCACCCTCAGCTCCCCCGGTTTGTGTTTCACAGATGCTAAAACTAGGTTAGTAAAATGACTGCGTTGGTGGGCACACCTGTGTACTTCCAGCTGACGTCCTCTAGGTGGAGCTGTGGGTCATTGGGCATGTGCTTCTTTATCCAGGACCAACAGTGGACCTGCTGGTCTGTCGGAGAGATGATGAAGAAGCTGGGGAACAAATCAAATAGGTGGATTTTTTTTTTTTTTTAAATCTTTTTAAGTCATTGCAGACTAAAGGTCTATATCATCATCACACAAACCTATTCTTGCTGACACGGACCACGCTGCAGTCATTCTCGTAGCCCCCTCTCTCATTCAGCATGCCGGTGTGGACAATGTGTCCAACTGGGACATCCAGATCATTGGCGCACAGATGCTGCAGAAGATCCAAAGCCTGGTTCCCTGTGGACTGAGACATCAGAACATACCAGAAGCTACAACATATATTCTTAATACCGATGAATAATTAAAGTTAAGTAGTTAGCAATGAACTGCAGAATTTTTCAAAACATTTTGTCACGTTTTGTCACAGGTGTGTCCAATACCGATGACTGAGACCGAGTACGGACTTCATTGTCACTCACAGTCAATTCAAACTTGGTGAAGGAGGACATGTCGATGACACAGACGGCCTCTTTGCAGCATTTCACTTCCGCTCCAACAATGTCAAACCAGTCTGGTTTGTAGAAGGTCTTACTCTGGTCCAGAGACAGCAGATCTGGAAAGATTTACAAACCAGAGATTGATTTCACTCATTATACAGCTTTCCATCGAATTTCACACAGCTCCTGAAGCCCCTGCAGACCTGCAATCATTTTAAACTTTAATCTGCTGTCTGACCATCAGACAAATCCCTCTATGAAATCCCTTACGTGATAACAGTTGGAGAAACCTTTTTGTCAAGTTATTTCCCAGTTTCCGACAGATGTTAATAATAATGACTTTGTGTTTAACAGACTCAAAACATGGTTTGATGTGTCAAAGTTTGTTGGGCAGAGAAATCAGATAGATGAAATATTTGTCCAAGTAAAGGTAGCTTATGATAAATGGGGAAAAACCAACATTAAAACAGGTTTCATCAGCCTTGACTCTCAAATCCATGCACATGTAGAGTCCTGAGACCAAAAAGCATCACATGTTGGTCAGGCAGGTCAGCAACTACAAGGTGGCAACAATCCTAATATCTTACAGGATGTTTGGGTGGGTCAAAGGCCCTCATGTGTAAACGGCCAAACTACAGTTTACAAGCCAGGAACTCCTCACCAGTCAGTTCAGACTTTTAGACGAGAGGAGAAGCGGTTTCAAGCTGGACTCGAGCTCTCAGGAGTTCTAATGGAAAGCCTCTCTGCTACAATGAAGAGAGACAATACACGGTTTTTTTTTAATTTTGCAACCTGTCTTAGCTCAATTTATAGTTGCAGGTTTACTAAAGGAGGGACATTTAACTTCTGGTGTAAATCCTATCTAGTAATAATAATCATCAGTATGCTTGTGGTCTTTCGTAGTATGTATGAAAATGACTTTATTCATCCCAGAGGGAAATTGGATGCATGTACATAAAAACATACATGTATGTGTTGGTCCAAGGCTGTGGTTCAGTCTTGTTGTAATCTTTTGTTTAAACATGTTTAGTGTTGTTTAGACATTCTTTGTTTATATTATTTTTGAAAATTAATGAAAAAAGGAAAGAAAAGATAGTCATTTAACCATACAAATTCTAGGAAATCTGTTGTGAACTAGTTCCGTCATGTCACGTCAGTGCAGAAATAAACGTCTTGTACAGCTATTCTTTATTCTTAAGCCTCTCTGAAAATTTTGGTTGAAAGTGGTTATAAATCTGCAATCTGTACCTTTCCCAGGAGGAACAAAGTACTTTGGCCTTTCAAAGCCATGTTTCTCCATCCAGCGAGCCCCTTGGGTGTCCAGACGGTCGTATAGAGGACTGGTCCTCAGCTGACGCCCAGTCTGAAAGTCCCAGCGAGGAACCTTCAGCTCATACAGCAGGGCTGCACATGGACACAAACACAATAAGTATCCATACAACTGCAAAACACCAGAGCAAAGGGATCCACTTAAACTGTAAATTAAAGCCCAGATGTCTAAAGTATCTGGTTAAAAACAGTGTTATATAAAAATAAAAACATTTGTAAAAAAAAAAAGTCTCTACTCACGCATGACTTCCATCACTCTGTGTCGCAGGAAGGTTCGGCTGCTCTGCAGGTTGCCAAAGCGTTTGATGTCCAGCGGCCAGACGTTAGCTGTGGGGTAGCCGTAAGTCATCCACTCAGCCAGGTACCTGCAAACCCAACCACACAACCTGCTGTTGGTGGCTCAATACGCTATATTTCACCATGTCTCCATCACAGTGCTGATCAATGTAATTAGTATGTTGTGACAGACATATTTCCAGGGTAAAATTACTTTCAGTCAAATTTCTATAGCATGTTCTTGGATGTAGAACTGAGTGCACACCAGCTTCCATCCACTTACTTTCCAGCTCCTCCAGCGAAGGCCAGGCCCGAGGAGTTCATCCCTGCCAGCACATAGTACCCAGACACACCCGGCGTCTCCCCCATCAGGCAGCGCATGTCAGGTGTGAAAGACTCCGGACAGTTGACCAGCTGATGGATCTCAGCGGACTCCAGACCTGGCATTCTCCTCAGCAGGGCGCTGAGCATGGGCTCTGAAGGTAGAAGCACAGAACAGGATTGGCACACCAAAACAAGAACGTTGTACACAAATGCTTTTTCAGACTAATCAGCAAGTCAGACCACAATAGGAAAAAGTTAGTATGAGTATTTCTAAGCATTTAAAGCCACAGGTTTCTCATAAACCCTAAAGATACAAGGCCATCACCTACCATGTTGTCCTTTGCAACTGTCTCTTATTACAGAATATAAAAAAAACTGGTGTTTGCTTTTCATTTCCCTTTGCCAAACCATAGATCATCCAATACTTTGAAATGCTCTAAAGCAGGATCTCAATGTCTACTGTCCTGCAGGTTTTAGAGG
>JAOXYM010000001.1:31615844-31625927 GCA_028567055.1 Leptatherina wallacei
TGTGTGTGTGTGTGTGTGTGTGTGTGTGTGTGTGTGTGTGTGTGTGTGTGTGTGTGTGTGTGTGTGTGTGTGAGCTTACATGTGCACAGTGTGCCACAGGGTTTAAAACATCTTAAATAAAAATGTTACATCTCAGAACTTAAACCAAAGGCAAGAAAAAAAACTAACAATGTTTGTTAAAAATGACTAAACTCACAGAAAGTACGTTTGAGACACTGTTGTTTGACACATTTTCTGTCTATGCAACAGTAAAAGCAGCCGAGCAGAACATCTGATCTATCTGCCTTTTTCTACAACATCTCTCTCAGATGCAGATACACTAGCCCCTGACTGTCAACATTTTCTGTTAAGGTTAAACGTGGCTGCCTCCTGAACATTACACTGTGTGACTGAATGTAATGCACATTTGGACGGTTTTCACAATGTATGAAAATAGAGCTGGGCGATATGAGGGAAAAAATGATCACAATTTAGTTTTTCTTTTATTGGTCAATATCGATATTACGATATATTTTTCCCTGATTAAAAACACAGATATTGAACGACTAAATGTTTATTCAGATGGAATAAAATCAGCATAATAAAACAAAAATTTCTATAGAAACTATAGACCTTTGCTTTAGAAATCAAGCTTTAAATTAAAAAAAGAACAAACCGATGGCACTTTTTTCAAATGCTGTACAATTACAGTAAAAGACAAAGTGCAAATTGCACAAATACTGTAAACATCATCTTGTGTCGGGCAGGTCTGAAGATAATCACAGGTTTTTGGCCAGAAAGACTAATGTGTCCACAGTATCTGGCTTCAAAGCTGCCCTGTAGCTGGACACAATATTGCCATCTGTACTAAAGACACACTGTGGGTGAGCTGGTGGCAGAATACACAAGTCGCGTTTTGCGAGGACTTTTAGGGTGATGAAATAAGTTGGTTGTGGTTCCCGTCGTCGTCACCACAGAGCGTCGGCATATTTTGCAGACTGTGTTAATCTGGTCCACATCTGTTTTCAGAAAACCAAAACGTTTCCACACAACTGATGTTGTGTGTCCCTTTTTATCAACCATGTCGCCGGCTTGCGGGGGTAACAGGGGTTTGCTTCCCTGTTAGGGCTGAGACGATATGCTTTCCTCCCGATCAGGATATTTATGTGAAGCAATCCCCCCCCCCCATTCCATGTGCAACAACAGTTTGGCCGTCCTCGGCAGCAGGTTCACTCATTTCTTTAATTCCCCCCCAACTAACAACTGCTCACAGAAAGTGCTCAACAAAGTGGGAACGCAACACACGGCAAACACGTCTCTTCCTGATCAGGGTCATTAGTGTCTGCTATGCCTGCCGTGTGATTGGCTGGAAGACCCTGTCCATATTGAATACAAATATTCAAGTCTTATCATCGAGATCGACCATAATTTTATCACGATGCTACATGAAAACCTGATATTTAGGAGAGCCCTATAGACAAATATCTAATCAAATGTGTCCGTGAATGCTGGTGCTCGTTGTGAAAAAAGTTCATTTAAAGCAGCTTCTGCTCCCTTACCAAAGTGATCCCAGTCCTCCTGCATGTTCTGGATCTCCAGCTGGTTGCGGCCCTCAGTGAAGATGGGTTTGGGGTTCTTCTCAAAGCCTCCAGACAGTAGGCCTCCCTGCCATGGCCTTACATATATCCTCCCGTCCATATCAATCGCCACTGGAGATGAGAACCATGCCCCATTAGACAACCCCTTCTAAACTGAGATTTCCCTCCTATTATCATGTAATCATGTGAGAAAGAAAGTAAACCTCTTAAAATCGTAAGATTTTATGTTTCAGGAGACGATGACAAAAATCATCTGGTCCTTATCAGGACTGAACAAAAAGCTATTTTTTAATAATCAAATACATGGGATTAACTGATCATTAGCAGGTGTGAGCATCTATAAAAGCACATGTCTTTTCCCTGTTTGCTGGTGTGTCGCGTTCAGCTGTGTGTTAACACAATGCCAAGAAGGAAAGAGGTCAGCAATGATCTTAACTAAGCAACTGTTGCTGCTCATCAATCTGGGAAGGGTTACGAAGCCATTTCCAAAATATTTCAGATCCATCTTTCTACAGTGGAAAACATTCAAAACAGATGCCAGTCTTTCTATAGGTGGACGTTGCAGCAGCTTTACCTGAAAGGTCAGACTGTGTAAGGCTAAGAGAAATAGCAACAAGCCAAAATGGTACATCTCGGACAGTTAGCATGTTAAATGTTAAAGGTCATGAGTTCATGACTGGGCAAGTATAGCTTGTTTAGAAGGGTTGTCAGGAGAAAGCCTTGTCTCCTTTACAAGAACATGGCAACAAAGCTTCGTTTTGCTCAAGACAGTCTGAACACACCACAAGCTTTCTGGAACAATATCTAAACAAAACGTGACCAAATATAATATAATGTCATGTCTTGTTGTTCATCTGAGGTTGTATTAAGCTAATTTAAAAAGACCTGATGAGGACCACGTGACTTATATTTCTCCAATTATGCTTTGATGTGTGAAATCTTAGCAAAGTAAAAGTTTATTTGCTGCAAATGATCAGAATTGATGAAAGTGTTTTTCTAATTCAATAGTCTTTCCTTTTTTTTGGGGGGGGGGGGGACTAAAAGCAATACATGGCAAATGTTGAAGTAATTTAACTGTACTTAATCAATTCCCAAAGATTAATCAAATAGTGGCAGCATAAACTTAATAAAACTAACTCGGCAAATAAATGAAAAATAAAAAATAAACCACTGATAAGTTGAAGGTAAATAAAAACTCACTCTCGGGCAGTTTTACCAACACAAATAGATGGAGTTTATAATTTGAAGCAAAAAGAGAGGCTTTGTGTGTTTGAATAGAGAAGACCTGGTGTGCTGGGGGAAACTGGCTCCTGGAGAGGTTTGGTGAGGAGGTAGAAGTGCTCACAGCCATGTAAAGGAACCGACACCTTCATCTCACTAGCCTGACCCAGCTCATAAGCCCACTAGAGAAGAAACAGAACATAATAAATTAATCTCTTCGTCAAATAACATCAGAACAAACCCACCAAATGAGATGAGTTTTAGTGTGGATGAAAACTAAAACAGAAAGCTGCTCCCTCTAAAATAATGTACAACTAACTGGTTGGAAAATGCAGAAATTAGGAAATATTGACAAAGTTTTGCCCAACTAATTCCCATATCAGAGCTGGCATTGCAACATAATTCATCCCAAACTGTATCGTTAACTTTGCATCACTGGCTTTACCTGGCCAGCACAGTTGACAAAATAGTCGCACTCAATGGAGCCACGATCAGTTTCCACAGCCATCACGTGGCCCTTCTCCACCACAACCTGCTGAACAGTGGTTCGCTCCAGTATCTGAACACCTGGACAGGATAAGGAAGACAAGTGGATGGATGAGGAAGGAACAAAAACAGATGAAAAGGAAGCAGGCAACAGTAACAGGTTTTAACCTGAAATGGCTGGGTGTTGGGAGTTACCTTGTCCTGCAGCTGCCACGGCTAGCGCATGGTTAACATCAGGTGAGGAGACCACAGCGTCAGAGGGGAGATGAAGTGCCCCCACCAAGTCATGAATATTAACAAGGGGGTGGAGTTTGGCCACTTCTTTTGGTTTAATGATGTTACAGCTGATTCCCATTACCCTGAGAATAGAAAGGAAGTTTAAGGGTCTCTTTTCCCCCACAGACGCTGACACTATCGTTATATAAATGTATTGATTTGTGGTCTTACTTCAGTCTTGATGCCAGACGCTTAAGAGAGATAAAACGATCTTGATTTTGCGCCAGACACAAGGAACCTGTCTTCACATACCCTGCAACACATACCAGACACAGTTCCCTTCAATGTCTGTTTTGAACCAATCTTAAAGGCTGCACCATACAAAGGATAAAGATTCAAATAGTTCTAGATCGATCAATAAATACATTTGAAAACTTGTATTTACATATTACTCTTCATTAACAGCACATTTGAGTAGATGCAAATCATGCTTTAGCATCTGACCTGTTTTAACCCCTGTCTCTCCCTCCAGTTGCTGGTAAAGACTATTGGAGTAGTTGGCCATCTGACATTCAATGGAAATAGGCTTAGCCACGCTGACAATGCCAGCACACAGTCTGGTTGTTCCTGCGCCAAGCCTGGGTGAGATTAAAACAGCCAATCTAACATTAGCAGGGCAATAATAAATCAATCGATTTATTGTCTGTAGTTCCTGCTGTCATCTGATGACAGCAGGAACTACAGACAACTCATATACTGTTTATAGAAAATACAGTCGTCAAGGCCAACTTAACTAGTTGACACAAAAACTAACCCATAGGTCATTAACTTAAAAAGTTGCCGTGTTTAAACACAGCAACCTTATATCTGTTTATCTCACCTGCCCTGCTCAAGTAGCACGATATCAGTCCAGCCCAGTTTAGCCAGGTGATAGGCCACTGATGTTCCCACAATTCCTCCTCCGCAGATCACAACCCGGGCCTGGCTGGGCAGGGGGACCAGCTGGGAGTCTCCACCGACAGCCATGGACTGGGGGGAGGTCCTGATGCCCCTGCCTGCCAACCTCAACCCCGTCTGAGGAAGCAGCAACCTGGGGAGCAAGCCAGGGGACAGAGCCCTGGAGCTCCGCACACAGCTGCACATAGCTGTGCTTTCTGCACGCCCACACACACACACACACATAACTTTACAAGAAAAGTTTTGTCAACACTGCAAATGTCACAGAAATGTCTATGTGGACGGTGAGAAGATGCTCATGCCCTCTTTATTTAGTTGGGTTTTTTAGTGGAGTAAAGTGTTAACAGTTAAGCTTTCATATTTAGCTCAACTAACAACGGACAGGACCTTGGAGCACCAGCAAGGTTAACATGCAACACTCAAATCACGATTAGATTACGGACTGCTCATAGCTCCAACCCATTGCTCTTAGCAGCATCGCTAGCTAAGGCTAGCGGTATGTTGCTGCATTATACTTTGCCCCAAAACTTCAGCTTAGGGGCAAAGATCTTTGTCTGACTTGATTTCAAAAGTTACACAAAAAGTGTCCTGACATTTTGAGTGATTTGTGCTGGAAGGGTGAGGTTAGCATCAGGGGTAACAGTACTGTAGCTACACTGCGTAGGTTGTGCTATCGAGAGGTTAGCTAGGGTTGATGACTTTGCTAACAGAGGTGTTAAACTCAGTAACCCTCTCTGACGTCACATTTATTATTCATAGCTACATTTAACTCACCGAATCAAGCAAGACCAGGCGTTGTGATCGTTAAAAGACTGAAGTGACAACCAGTGACAGTGATAGTAGTGAAAGTCTTAAGACATGTCCAACTAGCTTCGATGACAAGCGCTACTTCCGGTTTGAAACTTTCAAGTTAAACCAAACTTTCATTTTGTTTGATGCTTATGTTGATATAAATTTGATATAAATTAGCAGAAAGGCGATGGTTTTGTTAACGCTATTGTCAGAAAGGAAAGAAAATGCCCTGAATCTGTCCTCAAACATAGCTGCCAGTTAAGATAGTGTTTTTTCCTCCAATAATAATAACTGTTAATCTTTCTCTGAATGCATTTTGGAGAGATTGTGCAAAAGAAGCAAATAGCATACCGTTCCCTATTTAATTCAATAAATGAAAAATGTGATCCACCCCAGTTTAATCCTTTAACTGCCTGCTCTTCTATTTGGTGGAGCAACATTTTTAGTGCCTACAATGAATGTTATTTAAAAAGTTAGAGAAGTAAACCTGCCTTTGTTATCTCTAACAATTAGTTTGGGTATGTAATATCAAAAGTAAGTATATGCTATCCTATTATTGTTTCAAGTTTTGATCATTTTGGTATTTTTATTAACTGTTATCTTAACCATTTGTTAAAAAACATGCATTTTTCTTATTCTCCCATGGAAATGAAAAAATGCAAACAGAATTTTCTATGCAGCTTTTTTCTTGGTGGGGTTGTTTAAGGGTTAAACTGAACATTACCAACACAGCCATATTTTAGTACTGATGATTAACTGGCTGTGCATGTACCATTTTAGTTTCTGTCATTGTGCTGCCTGCTGTACAGAAGACTGACCACGTGGAGGCGCAAATTAGCCTGCAGGCACAGGACATATTTTGTTCTCATCAATACTTAGAGAGGCAACCTCTTGTCTGAAGTGTCTCCTCTTATTTGTCAAATAAAGCAGAAACTCATATGGGGCTGGTAAGTCTGCTACCACTGCAGCATTTCCAGACACTCATGATGCAAAGCTGCTGCACATAGACGCATTAGACTGGAGGATGTACATTTTGTCTTTCGGCTGTGAGTTTACAACTTACCACTGACTGGGATATAATTTTTAGATATTTTTCTAATTAAGAAAAAAAAAGCATATCCTTTTATTTAAAGGTGCAGCCATCTCTGACAGTTTTAAAATCCTTTTTACATAAAGTTTACCTGGAAGAAAGTGATTACTTAGGCTTTGTAAGGAGGGAGAGTCAGATGCCTCACATTGAATCTTTTCTAAACAGGCAGCACAGATGAGAGGATGAGAGAGCAGAGCCTCCCTTTTTTGTTTCACTTTATCTGGGGAAACAACCGGTGTTTAGGGTCAGCGTTAGGGAGTCAATGATATAATGCTTCTTTATTTTCATTTACATTAATGTGTGCTTCAGGGAACACTGACATCCATGTTACATGTAATAGAGACATATCTTTGTGTAAATTATTAATAGGAACTTATAGATTACTCATATTAAATACTGTTTTAATTATAAGGGTAACTGTTGTCTTCTTTTTCATTTATTATATGTTCAGGTCCACACCGATGACAATGGCTTACAGATAATAAGAAACTGATGAGAATGAATGGACCATGGATATTTTTAACTATCTCACAACCAAATGAAATTTACCCCCCCATCCCCACCCAAACTTTAGCTTAGCTAAAAGGGAAAACACAACCATTACAATGGCAGTCTAAATGAAACTATAATTTTTGAAGAACAAAATACTTCATGACACAGAATCAGTTGCTGCATGACAAGCCACAAAGGAAATAATAAACTATATTTATTGTCATTTTTAAATTCAGCTATTTACAAGTTCTCATACTGGGCAACAAAAACATTTCACATCAGTACAGTTCAAAGACAGCTTGTCCATACCATAATGTGACATCAAAACACAAAGAGTCAGTCAAAGTTTATGCTCACATGTACATGATTAGTGTTATAAAGCATAAATGACTGCTGCTTGCAGTCTAGTTTTGTACTTAATCGTTTATTTAGATTGCTTGAATAACCCTGTCTCAGGTTTATTTTTTGGAACACATTTAACCAGTAGATCTTTGCTGGTTTTTAACATTTTTTTCATTTATTTAACACAAAACACGTACTGACATTTTTCTAATCAAAATGCCAGTTTTGCTATGTGATGGTGCCAAAGCATGAAAATAAAATAAAAAAGGTATAATTTAATGGGGACCTTTTTCTTTTACTTTGGCCACTAGGTTAGCCACTGGTGTAACAACAGAGAGGATTCACACATTTTTAACAGCAAACCATACAAATAGGTCAGTGGCTAAAAAAGAAGGGAAAAAAAACAAGACATATTATTGATTTCATTTGTAGATTGAATTGGGATCTCAAACTCCTGTCCTCCAGTATTCCACTGTAGGACTATAAGTAAATAAATACTTCCTTTAAAGCTCATGAGGAGTTTGGTTCATGAAATGAGAAGTATGACTAATTAAGGATGTCCAGAACTGGATAGGGGTCTCGCAGATGGCAGTAAATACAGTTTAGAGGGGTCAAATTTTCTACTACCACCACTAGAGGATCAAGTTAGATGAAAATATTGACAACAGAGTTTAATAATTACCATAAATAAAAGAGACGAAGAACAGAAAAGGTTATTCATATGTCTTCAGACAACTAGGGCTTCAAAGTGAGTCTTACACTTGGTAAGTTATCTACAGTTGACTCACTGGGTCACCACCTAAACTTTAACATGTTGGTGATTGTAATACAAAACAATATCCATGAAAACACATCAGGTGATTCTTTTATGGCAGGGGTTTGAAGGTGCACTCTGCTAAACTTCATTCTGTTGGGTGAGGTCCTCTGACATGCTGTTGTACTCGGTGGCCCGAGCGCTCATCCCCAGATACTGCTTCAGGAATTCGCTGAAACGCTTTTGATTGTTCCACTTGCGTGCTGACTTCCGAATACCGATGAAGCCACCATACCTCTTCTGGTACGATCTTCCCGGAGACATCAGCTTCTTGTAGCCGTGCCTTCCTTTAATGAAGCCACCAAACCTCTTGGAAATGCTCACCCCCGCATCACCCATTTCCCCTGCTGCCACACCGGCATCCTCTCCTTCATGCCCTGCTTCCTCTTCTTCATATTCGCTTTCAAGGGACAGGGGATTCTGGGAATCATAAGCGGTGCTCAGCTGACTGTACTTGCCACTCAGATCCTTCTCATTCATGCTGAGTGCCCGGGCCACATGGTCGAATCTCTGTAATGCTATGGGTAGTAACAGGCCATCTTCCATCTGCTCCTCTTCCACAGGAAACAGAGCTTCAGCCTCTTCTTGAGATCTTTTCCTTGTTATGCCATCCAGGGAAGGAATGGGTGGCGATAGCGCTTTAAGACATAAGTCCCAGGAAAAAGACGGGGAAACTTTGCCTTCACACTCAATGAGACACACCTGTTAGAGACAAAGATAAGAGATTGTCTTTATTTTACTTCTGAAGTCAGTTAGAAGGAGTTCAATGTATAATAAAGTTGGGAATTGAAACTAGATTCTAAATAGAAACTTATGACTAAATACCCGGTACCAGTTACCCATAGAAATAAATAGTTTTAATTCTTCACAAGTTCTTTATAAGGACCAAGGAAGTATGATTGGATCTAGAGATTCTTACTCAAAAAGGCTGGCTTTTTTTGCAAATGAAAGATAGCTCTCTGTTTAGACCTATGTACATGATTAAACTGTGCATCAATAAGGATTTATATGAAGAACACTGTCACCTCACTTCAAGGAGGTTCATATTTGAATCTCAGCTGGGGCCTTTCTGTGTAGAGGTAGCATGCTGTCCCCATACCATCACAAGTTCTCTCTGGGTTCCTCCCAAAACATCCACATTAGGTTAGTTGGTGAATGTAAACACAACCCAGAACTGGATTAAGCTGGTGCAAAAAGTGGATGAATGGATTGAATTGAAACAAATTGAATCAATTATCTTTGGAATCTAAAAGGGAAAAAAATTCAAAGGGCTCCAAATTCACCTTTTCCACTAGTTAGCTCTGGTGCTCCTTACTGAAAACCTTAGAAGCACTAGAGCAAATTTAGGGTGCACTGATGTCACATTATACTGGATGTTGTTTGGCATTTATGAGTATAATATTACCATCTTCCCTCTAGTATTAGATATGTGGTCAGAGACCATTGACTTCAAGAAATGTTTGAAGTCATCCACTGTCTGACATGAAGCCAAAGTTAATGGGTTTTTTCTGTGTGTTACACAATAGTCCTCAAACAGTGTTTAATTCACTAAGCTTTAGATGCCTTTAAACACCACTGTGGCCTAAGTACCTAACATTAAAACAGTTCAAAGCTTAATGTTTTCAGCCATCTGCTCTTAAATGTCGTCTAGTGTGCTGCCTGCAAAAATGTCTGAGACACAGCCCTGTCATTAGCCAAAGAGAAACAACCAGCAGGCACAGAGAGGCGAAACACACATCTGTCCCCGGGAATCAATTAGCCACGACAAATTAAAACTCAAATGCCAAAAGGGTAATTTGTTGAGTCAGTCAGGGAGATGTTTAGAAGACAGGATGAATACAACAAGGTTGGGTGAGGGGTTCTTTCCAGTTATTTCATCACCAAGTGAACCCCAATGGAGACATTGTTTTTTATATGATTTTATTTGCTGTCCGGTCTGATCGGAGGTGATAAATAACCTCTTGATTATATTTAGTTGTCATTTTTGCTACTATTGCAGCCCAGCTTTTATCTGTCTGCAATGTCTGTGTGTGTGTGTGTGTGTGTGTGTGTGTGTGTGTGTGTGTGTGTGTGTGTGTGTGTGTGTGTGTGTGTGT
>JAOXYM010000001.1:31648288-31659286 GCA_028567055.1 Leptatherina wallacei
ATCTATCTATCTATCTATCTATCTATCTATCTATCTATCTATCTATCTATCTATCTATCTATCTATCTATAAAAAGGGTACTGTTACTACCCTGTAAATACATGTCATGCTTACATCTCCTCCACCATATTGTGGGAGTGACAGTCAGATGTCCTCCAACTTCTCATCAGGCAGTGGAAGGACTGAATTACTGTCACTCTGCTGATAAAAAAAAATCCCTGCTGGAAACAAAAGAATCACGACAAGCATTTGTTCACAAGTTTCTTATTATATGTCTGTCCGGTCTTCATTATCAGGAGGATGCGGCCTGTCTCTCTCTGATTAGAGTAAGATTACTCTGGCCATGTGTCTGCCTATTGATGTAAGGCAAAATAAAATGAAACACACGAGTCACTTTTACAGCAAATAAATCAGTTCTGTGTGTAATTATGTGTTCTGCCTCCTATTTATGTCCCTATACATTCAAACCTCTGTTACTCTCAGAAAATGTAATCCTAAATTCATCAGTGATTTCATTTTTAAAGAAATGTTTTTCCATCACAAACTTAAAAGAACTCAATCGCCTTTCTCCACCCAAAGTGTTTGGCTTCCTGAGAAGTAGTTTAAAGAAGTCAATCATCATCTTAAACATGATTAGACGCCCTTTTTAACTTATTTTTTTCTAGATTAAAGTTCTGTTTCTGTGATGTTTTTTCTATCAGCCTGCTGTATTGATCATTGAGAATTCTAGTTGATTCAAAGCATTTCAAAGTGCCGTGGACGGCCCATTCAGAAACCTTAAGTCGAGCCATCATTTGACAGAAAAACATCTTTACTTTTGAGACAGTGTCCCAGTCCAGTAGCCACAATTTTACAAACACATTGCCGAGACACAGCTGCAAGATTTACCTGAACACACGTCAGGTGAGTCAGTCAAATCCACCGTCCAGTGTCCTCTAAACAATAATTTTGCAATAATTCCTCTTGTATAAATGGCAGAATAGTTTATTTACATCCTTCATTACTAAAAATGTGCAATTTCTCTTAATTGTAAGCAACTACAGAATGATGGAAAACCAGCTTTGCTTGTAAGTGCAAAAACCAAAGTCAAGATAACGATGTTATTGTCATTTCACTGTAAGCGCTGGACGAAAGAGCCTTTAAGGGTACAATTTGTACTATATTAACCTTTTCATACTCCTTTGGTCATTCACAAAGACCAAACGGGAAGCTTTGCTCTGCATCAGTAGCCAAGTTTCCATTTACTCTCAAAGTAAAGAAGAGAAGAGAAAGTTTTTTTTTAGACAGAAACAAAAAAGTAATGTGAATCAGACATTGTTCCAATGGAACAATGTCTGATTCACATTACTTTTTAGTTATTAAACTATCTCCAGAATATGGACTGTGCAAGCTTTGTTGCTACTTGCGGTAATCTAATAGAGGAAGTAGTCCACACTGGAAATAAAATTTGAGAGGGGGGGGAACAACATCATCTACAGTAGAAATACAAAAGAGAACAACTGGAGAGAGGTCTTTTTGAGGAATTACTTTCATCTTTGGGAATATCTGCAATATTATATTTTGTGGAAAGATGCTGGTCAGTCACATGAGTTTGATTGCAAAAAAAAGCTGGTTAGCCTCATGATTTGAATGTTTTGCTCCCTTTAAACAAGATTCACAAAGTTGTTTCTGTTTAAGCTAATTGGCATCAAGTGTTTTTTCAAACAGATAAAAACTGCAAGCGAGTGTTTACAAAGATTTTTACAGAGAATGTTTTTAGTCACTTTTTCTCATCCAAATCTTCTAAATTCAAATAAAAGGCAGCAATTGAAACACAGCTGCTGTGAGCTTATAAGCAGCATGTTGGCATCAGATAATCAGCTGATTGACAACATCATTGTTTAGGGTAGTGCATTATGTGATACCAGTTGTAGCTTGAACACACACAGGCAATTTCACCGTGACAACCTCCACTGGCCAGCTTAGAGGTATATCGTCAGTAATAATTTCACCATTATTCCTCCATTCATACAGGACAGTGAGGTAAAACAAAAGGGGTTTTAATCATAACATTGTTAATATTTGATTGATGAATTATTTTACTAGATATTCTATTTAGCTGAATATACTGCTTTGATTCAAGTTTTTATTTACCACACCACTTTATTTATAAAGCACTTTTGAAACAGCAAAACGATGTCCTTTACAATAAGATGAGGTACTGTACCTCAAATGCAACAACTGTGACATGACAAATTAAAGTAACTGTGTTTACTTTAACCTTCCACAGGCCTCCATAAATACCCTTATTTATAATCTGGGTGACAGTAAAACCAGCATCATGCAGACTAATGCTGACAGTCTCTCCTCATGCAGTTTGTAGGACTTTGAATTTGAGTTAGAAAATAAACGGTGTCCTAAAAGGAAGGAAAATGGGCACCAAACAGTAATGCACAGACTAATGGCAGGTAAATGCTTCTAAAATCTTTCTTTACTGGTGCTTTTGCAAACGCACATCTTAATGTAGTAATGTTGTACTGCCACTAGGGGGCAGTCACAGAAATACATGGAATAGTTTGGTGCTTAAGCTTTGCTGTGCAGAAGAAAAGACAGAAGACGCAATGGACAAAGACCTGATTAGTGGTGAAATAATGTCCAGCGCAACTGCCATCTGTGTTTTTGACCCATGTTTCTTTGTTCTTTATAGTTTTTCCCCCTTCGGCTTCTTGAAATCAGGTGCTTTATTAAAGTTACAGTGTGTAAGACTTATTTGCATCTAAGGATAAAGATCGATATAGCAAGTTGTAAATGGACGGTATTCTTCCAGACATAAACATGTTTTCAGTGGCCTCGGGTGCAGCGATAACTGCAGTACAGGTAACTACTTCAACATTGTGTAGGTGTGTACTGTCTTCTTCTATGTGCCTTTTAAGGTATCATTCATCCCAAATGGTGCACTAGCACCTATGAAGCAAAGTTGGTACTGCAGTTTAAAAGCCCAGAGAGTTCTCACTTCACACACGGAGTTATTTGTCCATTCAGAGACTTAGAGAGACTCAAAGAGTAAAAATGGTGGAACAAATGCGGAAGCTGGCCTGTATGTCAACGCACTGCAAATAAATATAAACGGCTCATTTTAAGATGATAAAAATATATCAGTACAAAAACAGTTTTAAAACATATGTTAAAGGCTTTTTGTGTTGTTGACCTTTGTTTTTGTAACACGCTGCACCAAACTTTTTTTTAAACTTTTTTTAAAAATCTAACTATTGACTTCAAATCATCATCCGAAAGCTTGGCCTTGTTTCTGGGGCACAGCACGCAAGCCTGTTAGTGCTGGCTGAATACCTAAAATCCTTCACTCTGCATGGGGTGAGAATTACACAGACCAGAGCTGCGTGCTACCATAAATGAATCCTTACAGATAAGCTTCATTTCAGGCATATTTTCAGTTGATCCCCCATCTGAAACTGAGCTGTATTTTCCATAACAGGAAGCATTAAAATCCAGGTAAACTATCAATCTTAGGAATGTTGCGGCTAAATACCAAGAATTTGCTTACAGTACTTTCATTTTAAAAAATGCAAGATGTTTATGAAAATAGTCCTCATAAGTTTTTTTCTATCTATATATTTATTAGTATTAACTTGTTTGTTCAAAATAATACAGTTTTTGTTTTTTGTGAAAGCCACAACCATTTTTGAGGAGCCACAGCTGACTAAATTAGGTTTTTACTCAAGTAGTCGCTCCTCATGAGAATTCATGTCAACATGGTGAGTTAGTTTACTATTTCTGGAGCATTTCCTGCCTCAGGTTGCATCCATCATGTTTGGTATTCTTAAGTCAACAGAGACTCTGAGAGATAGGGATCTAAAAGCTGCACAGGTTCAGCTTCTTCAGTCTGTGCACCCACACACACACTTACCAATACACAAGCTGTGCTTTTCTGACATATTGTGTTTTTTTAAAAAGGAAAAGCTTAACATTTCCTTACAAACAGGTGGGAAAAGCAACAGTCTACAGATCTGCTCAAGTGTCACATAAACCTGAAGACAGTTGTCTTATTGTAGCATGGACGCAGCTTGTCTGGTTTCAACAGATTGTTTAAAAAGTCTTAGCAGCGCATCTGAAACCCAGTAATCATATCTGTACTCTAAAAACTAATGAACAAGGAATTTCTTTAATGCATTAAACAGATATTACATGAGTTCATTTATGAAATTGACATCTTGGTTTGCAGATTTAATAAAGTGTAAGAGCTGTTATTTCACCACATTGAATGATTCAACATGTGAGTAATATATGTTTATCTAACTATAAATGAGGCAAATAAATCTTTTATGTTATTGAAAATGTGCAACAGTCATGAAAAAAATTTATTAAATTCTAGGTTCAGGTATCAGGACATCCATCCTATTGAGCTGTATAGTAGGGCTGGAGTCTATCCCAACTGCTAGGTGTGGGACGGGGTACAAACATACAACGGCTCACACTCACTTCCAACTTTAACATGGAATCACTAATTATCCTAACATGCATGTTTTTGGACTGTGGGAGGAAAGCTGGAGCAGCATACACAGGGAGAACATGCAAACTCCAAACTCCTATTCAAACCTCTGGTCCTGCTGAGGTTTGAACAGGAAACTTTCTTACTGTGAGACAACAGTGCTCACCATCACAGCAAAGTGCATCCCAAGTCATTTACTGAACAAAGCCTAAGCCTTGTCTTAAAAACTAAGACAATTAAAAACGTCTTTAGTTCAACTGGAAGTATGAAGGTAGTAGCAATCATGTGCCGAAGAGCAAATGCATCAATAATTTGAGCAGCTTTCTGGACTGAAGAATTCAGGTATACATTAACATAATGACAAGGAGGAAAGACTCGTCAATGATTTTAAAGAAGTTATTGTTGCTGCTCGTCCATCTGGAAAGGGGCATCAGGCCATTTTCAAAGTTCAGACAAAGTAATGACTGACTGTCATGGGAAAGCTACAACGAGGACCTGGCAAGCAATGAAAACCAAGCAAATGCACTATGAGGGCTGATCAAATAAATGGATGCAGAAGAGTAATGAGTACAAGGACAGAGCTGCTGATGGGGAAAGTCAACAGCGGACATCTAGGGATAAAGACAGGTAACAAAGCCCAGCCTAAAACAAAGTAGATTTATATGAATAAAATCTGCATAAAATAAAACAAGAACTTAAACAACAGAAGGCAAAGAACATCAGCAAACCAAGAATAACCTGACAAAACCAGAAGATCTGATCAAAAAAGACATCAGCCCAAAAAAAACAAAACAAAACAACGATGTGTATAATCAGAAACATGGAAGTGAAGTTCATGACGTATGTATACCAAGTAACACAGATGAGTGCTGGGATTTGTCAAAGTTGCCTTAAAGCAACTTTTCATAACTTTCTGACTTTGAAAGTTTGTGTTTCTGACTTGTTTTGATGGTGCACGGACATGCATTATGCACATTCCTGGAGGCGACGTTACCCTGCAGCATTCAGGGGTGGAGAAACCACAATTCACAACTTTTATTTCCAGCCCGGGGTATCACGTGGCAGCTGCATTTTGTTTTACACATTGTATCACACGTCAGCAACTGGATAAAGAACACATTGGTCATTTTGGATGTGCACTATGGATGATTCAGCAAACAAATGCATTATGACATTGTTATAGGCAAGGAAACTGAAGAGAAAAGTGGCAGAGCAAGTAATAAGATGAGAATCAACTTCAGACTGACTTTTACTGGTTAGAGAGAGCTCAGAGAAGAGACAGTATGCAAGACGGATGCCGAATTAGCTTTTGTTAGGGGTGCCTCAGCAAGAAAATCTGCTCGAGTTCAGTACTGCTGCTTTAAAGTAGCACAACATATAATTCAGGGTTTAAAACTCTGCGCCTCGGAATCGTTTTGATTGCATACTCACATTCATTATGTATGTTCTTGGAGTCGTCATTTCCCAGCAAGGTCCCGAGGCTGAGAAACCGCACTTCACAACTTTTTCTGTCCCGGCACAAGACTTTACAGCCACATTTTGCTTTACAGCACCACATTACAGGCTAGCAACTGGATATCAACATGCATGCCAAATTAGCCTCAGTGAGAAAATCTGCCAAAGTTCAGCAGGGTTCAGACTTTAAAGTTGGACAAAATTACAAAACATTACAATAACAAGACAGGCTGAATTTATGTTTTTAGATGCGACTGCAACATCAAGAATTCCTGGAGGGACTGAGCAGAGGGCTGCTGACTACCTTCCAATCAGTGTCATAGATTACTAAATCTACTGTACATTCAGTATAGTATGTCAAAATCTAATAAAATCTTATATATATAGAATTTTTCATACCACAGAGCAGCACAAAGTGCTTTACATAATAGTTAAATATCAAATGAAAATAAGTTCAAAATCAAAAGAAAAATTTCAAATAAGCCTTCTTATGCCCAAATATATAACCTAACCGAATTAAAAACACACACCTGATCATTCATTTTGTCTCGTACTCATACAGATAAAGTACACAAAGGCCCCCCTAACCCCATCATTCTACAGAGATTTGCTGGGGATCCGTCCACACTGACAGCCACTCCACCGCAGGAACCAGCCCAGATCATGACTGGTTGGGTCCCAGACCATTAGTATGCAGAACAGGACCCCACCAACCACCCAGACAAGGATGACCGGCGTTTTAAAAAGTACAAACAAACAAATAAAAACTTTGAGAACAACAAAATAGATAAATAAATAAGAGCAACACGTATAAAGGTATATGTAAATACGTTTATAACACAAAACAATAAGCTAAATAAAAAGGTTGTGTTTACAATAAGAAATAAGTACATAATTAAACAAGAAAAACATAGATAAAGATAATAATGATGAGCATAAAATAAAATAAAACAAGAGTAAATGACTTTCATTGAATGAATTTCATTAAGAAACACATTCAATTAAAAGCCAGGGTACAAAGATCGGTCATGAGACTGGTTTTTTAAAACTTCAACAGTTTCAGCCACCGTAAGGTCCTCGCTCTGGCAGACTGTTCCACAAATGTGCAGCATAAAAACCAAAAGTGGACTCACCGTGAGTTTTTGTGTAAAAGTTTGGTATTGTAAAAGTCACCTATAAGTAAGGCCCGTCAAGTTTATTCATATAGGACATTTCCTGTACAAGACAATTCAAAGTGTTTTACATGGAGCATTTAAAGCATTACAGATGGAGCAAAGAAAGCATTAAAAAGTAGTAAAAGGCAGAATAAACAGAATAAAAATCACAATAAACTCATAAAAAAACATTAAATCATAAATATTTAATGCATTTTTTATTTTGCACTTTGTTGTGTAAAATAGACTATTCATCTTCAATACCATAATCTTAATTTAGTGGATTATTTATCCATAAGAATACTATAGGACTGATTAGAAAGCTCAGTGGCTCTGGCTCTTCTGGGTCAACAGCATCATCCCTTTTGAAGACTGTGTTTCTTCTTCTGGAGGAGACTGATGCGAGGAGTCTACATTACTCATTTTGGCTAGAAATGGGTTGGAAAATCTGAATGATAAGTTTATCTAGCCATTCTTCTTCTACCATAGAGGGACATCCCAGGATTTAAAAGTTTCTACATTTGGTGAAAGTTTAATCTCCACTGGCAGTTTGTTCCACTTGTTTGCAGCATAACAACTAAAAGCTGCTATCAGAGGACCTGAGGGTAGTTTATTAAGAATGTCTAAAAGATAAGAAGACCAAAGACCTTTAAAAGTTTTAAAAAACCAGATTGTAAATTGTACCAAATATTTTATTTAGTTGACTAAAGCAATGCTTAAACTCAAATGATTCAGATTAAATTCAGACTAAAACTGACTGTTTATTCAGTCTTAAGACTTTGACTAAAACTTAATCCAAAGTTGCTGTCAAAATAAACACTGAGTAAGATCTCAAATCTCTACTCTGTGAAATCTTGTCTAAATTGTCACTTCCACAAAAAGAAAATTCGGTTATCTGTGAAGGTCAATAGGCTATTATGGTGTTTGCCTCCTGTACTCCATGTTTCATTAGTAGATAGCCATCAGAGGAGAGACAGCAAACAATCCCAAAGACTGTTCCATAATCAAGACGACACAGGTTCACTGACCACTCACCAATCACTTCTGTCCACAGCAGCATCGTCATATGACTCCAAACAGACATAATATATTAAAATAATCTAAACTTTATATCAATGTGAGGTTCACTGTGGATTATTTCCTTAACTAAAACAAATCTAAACTTACAAATTCACTTTTACCTGTTCCATAAATAGTTTTTCATATATCTAGATTAAAGTGAGACATATTTGGCTACATTCTCTTTGAATAAAAAGGAAAAAACAGAGTTGTTATTAACACTCATGGGCAGCGATGGAAACTTATGGAAACTTGGTCATCAGAAAAAAAAAAAAAGAAAGATTTGACGTGATTCAACTGAGCCTAGCTTAGCTCAAATCAAATCATATGGAATCAGCTCACACACAAATCAGATTAACAGTGGGCAGATAGTATGTAATAATGAGAGCAGATACAGAGTCATCTGATGCATATCTCTTTCAGTTCAAAGTTACACTCTCTTCCATCTTCAGAGACCAAACAAAACAGGGGAAATAAACCTCAGAAGCTTCAGATGAGCAGCCGCACAGTAATGATGGTCTATAATACGGACTTATTTGCTTCCCATCATCCAGTGCCCAACCGTGATTACGCACTCTGCTGTTTTTGGCAAACTGAAGAGAGACTCAAAATGCAAAATGAGCAATTAGGCCGTATTGTGGAGCAGACTAGCACTAGTTTGATGCTAATTCAACCAAACATCACCACAGAGAAACGCATGTTCTGTAAAGGTAAGACACAGGTCCTTATTAAGGCAGTTGAAAGAATTTATGAGAAATTTCACAAATAAGAAACATGCAGGGACTGAGGAAGTTTGAGCAAGACTTTTCCTGTGGGAAGTGGCTGATAGTTAAATAGTTAATTAACCAGAATCAGATCAGATGCTGATTCCACCCTGCTTCCAAAGAGGAGAAGGGAATAATCCTACTTTAAAGTTTAGATTTAAGTACATTTTACTGTTCTGTGTAGTCATTTTCATTATTGTATGTGTAAAATTATCATTATTAATATTATGCATATTTGGCCGACTAACACTTTATTTTTATTTTTAACTTGTCTTGTCCAGCAGCAGAATGATGGTCTGGATGCTGGGTTGTGCCGAGCAAATTTGCTTTGCTGAGAGGAACTTTATGGGTATAAAGCTCCTCCTGATCATCTGAATTCTGTTTTTTTTTCTTTAAATTCTTATTTTACTTGTTTATTTACTTTTAATAATTGTTTGTTACTGAATTTACACAATATTGCTGGACCTGACCGGAGAAAAAGGATTGAAAGAACAGAAAAGGAAGGGAGAATAAACAGAAGAAAGAGGAGACAGAGCTAGACCAGGTAGAAAACAATGGCCTGTCAATCCAACCACAGACTCAAGACAACCTGCTACACCTGTACAGAAACACAACAAAGAACCTCCCACGGCCCCAAGCAGGAGCACAAAGCCGACAACCATCAGGAGCACCAATGAGAGATGAACAAGCTGGGAAAAAAATATTTATCTCAACTAAAACCAAAGGTTGGCTATTAAATTGTCCTGTTACCCAACATTTCAGTTCACAGAGTCGCATTTTAATGTTTAGATTTAAGTCAGAACCAAAACTTCTGGTGAGGCCTCGATCCAGACTGTGGAACAGTCTACCAGAGAACTTCAGGGCTGCAGACCATTGACGCTTTTAAAAAGAAGCTCAAGAAATACCTTTGTAATTTGTAGCAAACCTTTTAACTGAACTTTTATTTGATTTTATTCTACTTTTTTTTAATCTTATTTCATCATCATTTTGATAGGTTTATTTAATCTTTAATTCTACACTTTTTGATTTATTTTAAATACCACCAATTTATGTGGCTCTCTATTTTTATTGTTTTATCCAAATACACTGTTTTTATGATCTCCTTTATTTTATTGTACCATTTTCATGGACTCCTTCATCTGTGTTTTTATTCTTGTCACTTTGCTCTTTTCTTATTGTATTTAAGTTTATTTCATCTTGTTCTTACTTTTTAACTCCAGTGTCTCCACACCGGTGGCCTTGCCTGCGCGGTCTGCAGGGTTGTTGCCATGGTGATTGACCTTGTTCTGGTGGCTAGGGGTCCTGCGGTGTGGACTCTGGCCTGTCCTGATCTAAGTGGTTCCTGTGGTGGTGCCGTCTGTGGTCATGGGTGGGCTGGCTCCTGGTGTGAATGGATCCCCGGGCGATCGTTTCCCCACAGCAGCGCGGGGCCAGACATTCATTTCTATTGATATTTCTACACCTAAAGAGACAGTAACTAAGGATCGGAGTTCATGTTTGTGTAGAATGGGGAGTGTACATGCGTTTTGTGTGTGTGTAAGTATGCGTGTGTGATTGTATGTGAAAGAGACTATAATGAGGTGTTCAATAATAAATATGCAGACGCAAACACAGAATTCATTTTGTTTGTATTTCATTATGTTTCCAGAGAGCTTGCAGATGCGTAGGCAAACACAGCAAACGGGGCGGTACTACCAGATATCGTGGGGGTGGTGTTGCGCAGTATAGCTCAAGTGAGACCAACGAAAAGAAACAAAGAAGAAGACAGCAGGAATGGCTGAACTTTTTGAAAGTAGGCTCTGCGAATGTGTGCGGGACTACAAATCTACACATATCTTTCTGAGCGTGTCTGTTATCATGATCTCGTCCACCGTCGCTTTGTTTGATAATGTCTGAAACTGATGTCAGAAGTTGACAGTGAATTCTGAACTCTGTACTGCCCTCTAGTGGAGGCTTTTCCTAACAACATTGCCAATGTAAATGGTGCGTTCAGACCAAACGCCTTGTCAGCGTCAAGAACGCTCTTGACGCTCAAAGTTGGACGCTTGACGCTCATAAATCAGACGCTTGAACATTTAGC
>JAOXYM010000001.1:31663953-31677927 GCA_028567055.1 Leptatherina wallacei
CACTTATTTGTGTCACAGACATTACTAAATGGGTCCAGGAAAACTTCCAGAAATCACTGTGGGTTAACACAATCCTCTGTGCCATCTGCAGATGCAACTACAGCTCTATCATGTAGAACAGAAGCCATATTGAATGTGGTCCAGAAGCACCGTTGTGTCCTGTGGGCCAAGACTCATCTGAAATGGACTGTTTCAGACTGGGAACGGTCAGACCAGTCCACATGTGACATGCTTGTTGATAATCAGGCTAAAGAGGAGGGGAACCATCCGGCGTGTTATCAGTGTTCAGTTGTAGCGCCAGCATCTCTGACTGATGGAATGGGGGTGCATACAGAATGTTTCGGTAGTAAATATGAATGCTGAAAAGTATATAAAGGGACATCTAAACAAATAAATAAAAATGCAGAATTTGTGTTAATTTGCTTGAGTACAAAGTTTCCTGGGAACTGATTTATCCATGAAAATGTCATGTTTCAGCCGGAGACTGGGTTGGAACAAGTCTGTCGACCCTGTTCACTGAACAGTCAGTCAAACACAATATACAAGTAAAACATGTCTTTTCAGATACTGTTGAGTAGATTTGCAAAGATCAGGGATTTTTTTAGCATAACCTGCAACCCCACAAAGGTGGCCAATGAACATTGTTTTCCCCCTTGGTTTGGCCAGTAACATGCACCTTTGCATGCAGGCAACGTATCCTGACACATGACCATCTTTTTTTTTGTTTGCATCCTCAGATCCTGATCAGTTGTGTTTGGTTAGCGACTTCAGAGCAGCATCATATGACAGGAATGGGAGGGCTCCTCACCTCATGGCTTTGATTGATGTCTATTTTAACAGCCCTGGCAACCACAGCTAGTTTTTGTAGCCACCCCTTACTAAAACCATTTAGGATAAGACATTGAAGCTGGAACCAATTAGACCTCAATCCCACCATTCACCACACTGGTTGATTTATCAGCCTCTAAAAGTCACGCTATGATGGCCACATCAGCCAAAAACTCATGAGGAACTGATTGAATAAATATATTTCTCATCACTGTCTTGTGATGGCTCATTGAATTTTAGGGGTTTAATGATGACAGAGAGCCAGGATGGCACTTAAATTTGATGCAATGCCTATAATTCATAGCAAGAAGTCATGTGTTGGTCAATGGTTAGAGCGTCAATAGCCTATCTAACGGCTGTTCAGCAGAACAGTAATTGAGATTAAACCAGGATGGATAAAATAAGGAAAAAAGACTGAAAGAGAAGGAAGCACAAACATCAGTTCAAAGATGAACATGAAACAAGCCAGGAAGCTCTTTATCTGGGTGGAGTCAGATCAGTGATGGAGCCTGGCTGAGGTGGATGGATGAGCAACAGCTGCAACAGCAGAAATGGTATTAAACTTTTCATTAAATTGTTTCAATGCATTCTGGGACAAAAAGAAAATGTGCAGAAGACAGGAGTTAGGTTCCATGTAAACGTCCGAAGGGTTAAAGAGGAGATGAAGCAAAGAAGGATTCCTGAAACATTGTCTGGTTTGAGTGTAGAACAGAATATGTACGCGCACACGGTTTTTATTCATAATCTTTGGAAAATCTTCCCAGAGAAATATACAATATTTATCAGCCACGCGTCAAGGACTTGTTTGAAGTAAATAAGCAAGGCTGTGTGTCGTCGTATTGATTGCATTGTTACTATGCCACCGCTGCAGTAAAATAAAAAGCAGTCCTAACCAGAAACAAACCTCTGAGGAGAAAAATCAACAAATACTGTAGTGGTCATCCACAAGAGGAAAATGGAGAAAATCTACTTGAAGAGTCCGTCATTTTCATCTTTGCTATGTTGAACTTGGTTAGAAAAGCTGTTCCCATGCCTTCCGATACACTATAAGTAACTTTTTACTTCTTTTTTTTTTACATGTATATATTTGTGTACGTTTTTTTCCATTTTGATGGTTTCCATTTCATCTTTTCTTAAACACATCTTACAAATGTTAAAATGACCCTCTAAAACAACAGTAAACCAAAGGCAAGGCTGTTTTCATGGACCCTGAAAAAGTTGTTTCAATTATCTGATTACTACATGCGTTTACATGGTAAATGGACTGTACTCTCTTTTCTAGTCGCATGTTGACCACCCAAAGCACTTTTAAACAACTTATATTGTATTAAACTTATATTGTTTTTGACAAAACACAATGTAAGACATAAAACAAATGTAACAAAAAATAAACCTAAACAAGCAAGCCGCTCAGAATTTTCCATTAGCCTTCTTCAATTCTTTGTCTGAAAAGGAGTGGGTAGAATAAAATCCGAACTTCTCTCCATTTTATATTATTGGTCACTCAATTTCTCTTTACCATTCTTCTTTGCTCAAAAAAACAACAACAAAAAATAACAATATTAAAGAAAACCAATTGCAAATTTTAAGTAAAAAACATAATATTACAAACAATTGAATATTTGGTCAGCCATAAACCTCATACACCCTGGATAATAGTCAAGCGTCGTCATTCCTATTGATCAAATACCATATGTATATGGTTTATACATCATTTTAAGCTGTTTTATGTTTCTACATTGCTTCAGTTCCTCACTTGAACTATTCCACAGCCGAACACCACTTGTAGAAACACAAAAAGTTCCCTTTGTTGTACGTGCTTTCAGTGTTTTTAGATTTAGATTACCCCTTAAATGATATCCTCCCTCTCTATCCTTGGCATTGTGTGATTTCTTGCCCTAAACATAATTCGCACTGTGTGAAATTTAACTAGATCTGTAAATTTAAGTAATCTTGACGGTAGGAAAAGGGGGTTGGTGTGTTAATCAACCTTATGTATAATTCGTATTGCTCTCTTTTGTCGTATGATTAATGGAAGCCGTGAAGTTATGTACGTGTTGCCCCAAACCTCTGAACAGTAGTTTAAGTAAAATGAATGTGCAGTACAAAAGTTGAAGTGATGTATGATCCACAACATGTTTTGCTTTGCCGAGAATTGAAATGCTTCTTGAAAGTTTTGATTCCAAGTGCTTAATAAACTACATTTCACATTCACCCATTCGCACACACACTCATACAGCACTACAGACACACCGGGAGGCAACGTAGGGTTCAGTGTCTTACCCAAGGACACATCGGCATGAAGTCAGCGGAAGCCTGCAAAAGAGTTTCTCTTTCGAGTTTTCCTGTAAGCGAACGTGTAGCTAAATAAAATATCTCACTTTGTTCATCTGTCAACATGTATTTTAACAAACTCTTGTGTTTCCCCTTCAGAGTTGAGTACTTTTGGGTCTTCTCCGTGGCACCACCACCCACTGTTGCAGCTACCTTGATCTTTAGAGGTCAACTTGTACTTGGTGTTTTGAAGTTTTGATTCTTTTTACCACCACTGAGACCATGTTTCTGTTCAACCTGGGGTCAGGTTTCCTCTTGTGGCCACATCCAGGGAAATTGGCTCCTGTTCCATGAACCTTAAACTTCAGCTGTCACAGAAACACGAGGGTGCTAGGAGATGGTCTTGCAGCCATTACCTTGGCATTGCTTTGCAATTATTTTCCTCTTCTCATCTATGAACCTACACTTTTGTTTCTCACGTCGATGTTCAGTGTGCACACAATGACACAAAACACCAGAAAGAGTACATTTCTCCATATTATCATGCTATATTACTGATCATATGGTAAAGAGGACTTTACTTTTACAAAATACACATTTTTATGGTCTCATAGGAAGCAATTTATGACCAGCGACAGGACACATTTGACAGACACTGCACATGCACCGATGCGGAGAAACATGGTTGATATTTGGTCAAGAAAGGAGTGGCAAATACAACAGGAATTTTTAGGTTTGAGTTAGTTTTGATCAGGAATCAGGAATTCAAATGTTCCCCTACTGCTTCACACTTGATTCAAAGAAAATTGTTCTTCAATAACTTGCTGTCAAGTTCTGCACAAGCCTCTTGATTACTTACTGATTGCTGTTGATTTGAGTAATCATCAGGAAGTAGCGCATTAACGACAACATGCCACTGAATGCATGAGACATCATGGAATAGTGTTCATGGGAAATGTAGTGATTTTCTTAATTTATTATAAAAATGGGAGGTCCGGCTCTTTTCAAAGATTTTAGAAGAGTCGCCTGTTATGGCTCCCAAGCAGCTTTTCATTTCATATCATCTGGAGCTTTTATTTTCCTCTTTCTCCTGGTGTTTATTGGCAAACAACAACTTGGTGCATCACTACCACCATCTGGCGTAATGTGTGGATCAAAGTCTCCATTTCAGCATAATCTAGCAGTTAAACTGGTTTGTGGGTTGGTGAGTGATTCAGGGTTTTCATAAAAGACAAATTTTTATGCATATTTATTGATAACAAAAAGACAGTTTCTATTGTTTAACATATTAATCACACTTTTAAATGAACACCTGAACAAAGAACCACAGCGAACAAGTCAAATAAGAACTAAAATCCATACATTATTCTAGATGAAGTAACGGACATTTTTATTCAACAAAATCTGCTCTCAGCGTTACACCCGAAGTTGAAAACAGCTGAAATGCAGCCAGATGCTGCTTTTATTATCAGTTTTCTCTCGTTTCTTCACTTTTCCTTGACCGCTTGGATTTAAGGGCACGTTCACACCAGTGATGGCCAGCTTGCTGTAAAAAAAAGCTGCAGGACTGTATTCATGATGTACAGGCATGGACGAGTGCAAACTTTCTGAACAAAACTGAAATTCTGGTGTTCGGACAAAATAACCCCCTGCATGGACATGGCGGTGTCATAGGACAAACACATCGGCACCGTCATCAAAGCTAGCTTCTTTCAACCGAGGACACTTGCCAAGATTAAATCCTATCATACTCGTGCTGATTAGAAAAAGCTTTGCGTTTTGATTACTGCAATGTTGGGTGGATCAGGGCTCCTTGCAGCGCCTTCAGTGTTCAGAATGCTGCAGTCCGCCTACTTACAAGGACTAAGAGGCATGAGCACATCTCCTTTGCCTTCAAATGCTAGTAAAGTGCAGTTTTAACTTGGTTTGTTAATGTGATTTCTTTTAATTTCATCTGTTTATTTCTTTTATTTGTGTTTTATTTATATTTGTTGACAGCAGCTGTTAAGCCCTTTGGTCAGCTGATGTTTGTAAGGTGCTATGCAAATAAATCTGAATTGAATTGAAAAAAGGATAGTCTGGGGGACATGGTTAGATTTGGTGGGGAATTTGCACCTTCCTTTGGTTTGGTTTGGTTTGGTTTGCTTTCACGCTGCACTTTACTGAAACAGAGCAGCCTGGACAATGTCACACAGTTACAACAACTCACTGCAGCCAAAATTCCCATTATGGAAATCCTTCTCCTTCAGCTTGCTCATCCACCGCAAGTAAACAATGGAGCAATACCAAGTGTCTGCAGTCTTGGGGTTTCCATTTTTACTTTGGTGTAAAAATCCTGCTTTCACATGAAGCTGTCCCATATGAGCAGCAGGAGCGGGAGCGAGCTATCCAGCATGTTGCACTACAACACGCTCTACGTCACTTCCTCTCTTTGGTTCACAGGATGGCATGTTTGCTTTTAGATTGCATGCAAACTGCATCGAGATCGGTTTTCAAACAGACCGCAGTTCCCTTCTTTTGTCTAGACCAGGGATTACCAACTCCGGACCTCTTGAGCTAGTGTCCTGCAGGTTTTCGATGGGCCCCTCTGCAACACACCTGACTCAAATAATGGGTTATTAAGAGGTTGGTGCAGAACTTGGCAACAAGCTGTTGGAGAACCATTTCATTTGAATCAGGTGTGTTGCAGCAGGACACATTGAAAACCTGCAGGACACTGGCTCAAGATGTCCGGAGTTGGTGATCCCTGTTCTACATCATAGTGTGAATGAGTGTTCACATCAATCCAAACAAGCCGTATTATACCTTGAAGTGGACCAGAGTTTGTTTAAAGACAGACTACTTAACTTTTGCCATTTTCTCAGTGATGCGCCCCCTATCAACAGCTTATTTAGCACCTATCTTGCATCCTACCTGTACTGTGAGCTCTCACCAGACAGTCAAAAACAGTCTTATCTTGACTCTTGTCTTGTCTCTTGCTCTGTCTCTCTTTTGTTTCCTCTCTTCCTCCGATAATGTCTTCTAACGTTTTTTGCAGAATCTGCCAAGATGCTGTTCAAAACAAACGGTTTGTTTATATCTGCCTGCTAGCGTGTAAAGCATGCGCAAAGCGAAGCTCGGCACAGATTCCCAGATGAGAAAGTTGTATAGTGCGGTTTCCCAGCCATGGGATGCAGCTGGGCAGCAACAGCTCGAGAAATGCACACAATAGATGTCACCGTGTTATCAAACGAGTCCAGAGAGCAGAGTCTTAAAGCAGAAAAGTTTAGGAATGGGCCTTTAAAGTGGATGAAACAGCACTAATGTGCATATACCTTATATTTTCGTCTCTGTGTACCAGTCCTGTACCACTGCTTTCTTCAGAGCCTTTGCAACCATTCCCTCTTTTACATAAAGGTATGATCCTAGTGTTTTGCCGCATGTGTGCATCAAAATACAGCTGAGCTGGAGCAGCTAAAATTCAGCTTTCTTTGCTAAAGTGGCCGGTAAGTTTTTTATTATTTTTGCCAAGTCGAATTTCAACCTACTTTTGGCGAGTTGGTAGCAGTTCATTTAGAGACCTAGTTAGATTTAAGATAAACGCTGTACAATTTGTATTTACACCTCTTCCATGTGCTACAGCCTCAGAATGAAGCCACCACAAAACCAGATTTCACTCTCATGGATGTTTCTGGCACTTTTGTCAAAATTAAAAATAACGCTGATGCTGTATTTCAAGTCGAAGCATCTTGAGCCAATATTTTCTTCTTCCTGTTTTTAACTGGACCAGATCAAATCCAAATGTTGCAAAAGTGTATGCTAGTGGTGTTCTTGAAAAATAAGGAAAGAGTCATAGTAGCAGATTGGGGGGGTACCCTTATGTGGAGGAGGATGGTAGAAGGGAGACTGACGGAAAGGGGCACTAATAGAGGTCGGAGCTATTAGCTAAAAAAAATCAGGATGCGGACTGCAGGTCAAAGCATCAGGGACAGAGAGATTTCAAACCCAGTGGTTTGTAAGGTTTATTTCTTTCTTTCTTTTTATTACCTCCACAGGGTCAGTTTAACTCAAAATGAGAAACTTGACTCAAGGACAGCTGGATCAGCAAAACTGCAGAATTTTTTTAACGCCAGGCTTCTAAAACAGTAAATGGTTCTTTGTCACGCATCCTTGCATAGGCTTAAAGCATACATATACACACACATTTACTCACGAGCCTGTTTTCATTCCTCTGAGCTTTATCTGAAAGAGAAATTGATTGGTATTCAGTAGACCGGAGAACAGAAACACTTCATTATCTACCAGTGTTCCCTGGATGCTTCACTTCTGCTGCCTTGTCTCTGTCACACACACACACACGCTGCCACCCACATGGAGTTGTCTGAATTTCGTGAGAGGCACAAAGCACTTCATCTAAGGATAAATGCTTTATTTAAAAGTGTATAAACACTGTAAGATTCCTTGGCTGAAACAGTATCAGAAGTAATTCTCATAAAAAAGCAACCAATTATTATATGTTCTGTGTCAAAATGTCACATTTTAAGGAGACTCTACGGTGGAGGAGTTCACAGACAGAAATTACCGTTGCTTCAGGAGGGGATGTTAATTGCTATGTGCTGGTGCAATAGAAGAACACAGAAAAAGAGATAAATGTAAGGGAAGAGTTAAGTAAAGGAAAAATTCTCAGATTAGGGACCATTGCAATTAAATCTAGGCATTTATGAATCTGCTCAAGGATGCAGATAAAGTCCAGATTAATGTAGAGATCTTCTTAATTGACGTTTGATGAAAGGGCTGATAGGAGAGGCTAATGCTGATTATTAGCTGAACTGTTGACTTAACCTCAGTCAGAAAATGACATTTTTCATAGGAGTGGTTAGCAGACGGTTGTTAGGCATGATTCAATAGTAGAAATCGAATGCTGAGTTTCCTGCATGCAAATGATTAATTTTGTATATGGGACTAAGGCTGAGGTGATGACTGAGTCTGCAGTACATAAGTGAGGGAAATCCAGTGTCTTCTGTCTTCAACAAGTTGATCCTACATTATAAATGAAGAGACAAGGTTTAGATGATGCAGTTATGCCACTGGTTGTGAATAATTGATGGTTGTTTGTAATAATGGATCTGAACAAGGATGTCTCAATTTGATGTGTACTTATTAGTTTGATACATGTCTCCTAATGTCTGTTCTTCCCTCTTTTGATTACAACTTTGATGGGAGAAAAAAATGTCACAAGCAGAAGATTGAATTTGTTAACAAGAATGTAGCTTTTTTTTTATCCTTAAACAAAGGATTTCGGTATTCACACTCTTTGAAGGGGGTAGATACATTAAATTCACATTAGTGATGGAATTTAATAAGCATATAAGCACTATTTTGGTAGATTTTCCCAGTGGCGTGACCCTTAGCCACAGTTAATTCAGCATCCATACCTCTACTCTGAGCTCTCTCTGGCAGTGGGTCCGATGTTGACTCTTTTCTGATCATTTGCTCTGTCTATTTCTTTTTCTTTTCCTCACTTCCTCGAATAATGTCCTCTTGTGTTTCTTTGATGAATCAGCCATGAAACATGGTTAAAACAGCCAGTGTGTTGATATCCAGTTGCTGGTGTGTGACGTGGTGCTTAAAGCAGAACTCAGCTGTAACGTGATGCTCCAGGCTGGAACACAAAGTTGTGAAGTCTGGTTTCTCAGCCTCGGGATGCTGCTGGGCAAAGCTGCTCCAGGAATATATATAATAAACATCACTGTGCCATCAAAACATCTCAAAAACACATATTCTTAAGATAAGAAAGTTGCATAGTGCTACTTTAATGCCTATCTGACAGATACTGGATAGTGAACTATAGTGATGTGGTGTAACAATGCCATCATTACATCATCCATCCATCAATTTCATTCAGTTCAACTGAACTTTATTTGTGTAGTGCAAATTCACAACAAAGCCGTCAAAGAGCACTTTTACAATCCCAATTCAATTTAACCCAATTTGTAATAATCCAACTTATAATTAGGTTATTTCAGAAAAGCAAAAGAAATTGCCAAGCGAAGGAAACAAACAGATTCAATCTTCTTTTTGATTCAGTCCTGTACTGTGAGTATGTCCAGGTCTGTCCTCTCAGGAAAAACAACCTCATGAGAGTCATACATTTATGTAACTTCCCTTTTTGCTTTTTGCATTTATATGAACTTTAATCTATATTCTGTATTAGAGCCTGTCTGTAACTGTAACTAAATGTTTTTTTGTCATCCAAAACAAATCTCTTGTAAATGAGACAGTGTGTCTCAATGGAAGTACCCATATAAATTATTATCATATATATATATATATATATATATATATATATATATATATATATATATATATATATATTCTGTTTCAAATGTTCTCATGCGTCGCCGTCCTTATACTTGCATGCATCTTTTACGTTGCCGTGATTGATCTCCACTAGTGGGCAGTGCTGAGTTCAGAGTTCACTCCCATGATGCGACGTCAGTTTCAGGCACCGATTGGTGGCATTAATGCGCCACTATTAAGTTGTTTCCAACCACCCAACACACCATAAACAATTGCATATTCTTCAAAAGCTTGCACAATTTCTACAGTTCTTATCCTTGTCTTCATTCTTCTTCTTCATTTTTTTCTTCTTCTTCTTCTTCTCTGGAATGTTAACTGCTCAGCACTGCCCCTGCAATTTCCAGTGGTATTGCTCCGTTTTCTGTACCAAGCGACGGACGGCTTAGCTCGCTGATAGCAGACCAAATTACATGTGTAACCGACGCAGGAGACAGACGAAAATGCGTAGGCCTATCCATCTTCTGCATCGAGCATAAATGGTCCTTATGAGTGTGTGTGAATGTGACGTGTAGTGTAAAAGTGCTGAGTGGTCAACATGTGACTAGAAAAGCACTATGTAAGTACAGTCCATTTACCTACCGTCTGTACCCAATTCTATGCCCATACGTGGACGATTTAACTCCTCACCCTATCTCTAGTGGTGAGTCAAGACAACCTAGAGACCTAGATAACCTAGAACAGGGATACTCAATCCGGTCATGCGAAGTCCGCAATCCAGCTGGTTTTCCATGTATCCCTGCTCCAACACACCTGACTGAGTCATTGGCTACATGATGTTTTTCTATTTGGATTTAATTATTCCAAATTGAATAATTCAGAATTAAATAATTTTCCTTCAAGTTTATATGGAAATATTAATTCCAAATTAAGGTTTACATGGAAAACGCGTTTTCTTAATTCCACTTTAGATTGGGAGGTTAGGAATGGTTCTGATTGGTTGGGAGGGTGGAAGTGACGTACGTACGTCTACCGGAAGTAAAAAGTCCACTTTCCACTTCATTTCTTTTCGACTACAACACCGTAAAACAACATAATAAGAACCATTTTCACTTGATTTGGATTCTACTTATAAATCAGCAGCTCGTCTCTAGCATACTACTTAACTTTCACGAGAATAGACTTGGTTTGAGTCTATTCGTTTCAGGCGGCCAGCACTGTATATGGTTGTCATGGCGACAGGATAAGGGAACGAGCATGTGCAGAACGACCAGAATTAACTTAAAGTGGAATGAAGGTTTACATGATAGAGGAATTATACAATTTAAATTCAAAATGAGAATAAACCAGCCACTTACTTGGAATCAATGATAGAGGAATTATTTGATTCGGAATTAAAGGTGGAATAAACCAGCCACTTACTTCGGAATTAAGTTTAATTCGGAATTATCATTTTCATTCGGAATTAAGTGTTTACATGGCCATTTTTCATCTCTTTAAAGCGGAATTAACTTTAAATCCAAATTAAAGAGGAATTAAAACTCTCATGTAAACATGACCACTGTGCAGAACTTGATTGGCTGTTACATCCATTTAAATTGATGCAGGTGTGTTGAAGCAGGAACACGTTGAAAACCTGCTGGATTGCGGACCTCGTAGGACTGAACTGAATATCACTGACCTAGAACGTACATTGGCTGTTAAAGTCACAGCTTCAAGGGAGCAACTTTTCCCATCACAAAGTACAATGCGTACAATGTGTACAATACAATACAATGCAATGCCATATGATACGATACGATGCGATGCGATACAATACGATACGATACGATGCGATACGATACGATACGATACGATACGATACGATACGGTACGGTACGGTACGGTACGATGCGATGCGATGCGATGCGATGCGATGTGATGCGATACGATACGTTGCGCTTAATTGTCTCCGTAGGGAAATTTGGCTTGGACTCAAGTGCTGTTACATTAGCTGCCTTGACTACATTAATACACTGTACAACACTATAGCAAACCACTGGGATCTACATACAACCATCAGCCACACAGCAGGAATTATAAATATATTGCACGATACCCATTTGGGCTAAAAATTAGAAGAACATCAGAAATAGAAAAAGAACAAAACAAGATGCTATTGCGCAACTCCCACAGCTCCAAAAGAGATATTGCACCGTCCATGTGGCCATAAAAGACTCCACCTTTTTCCCACTGAAGATCATATCTTCAGACTCGGGGGGCTAATTCTCATCTCAAACTGGCTCAATGCCTCATATTCAGTTCCCCAGCTTGCTTTGGAATAATGAAGAAGCTCTGCTAGGGGGGAAATATTGGACTTATACCTACACAAGCCACATGCCTTCCAAACATTCAGTCTTGAGCTTGTATTTTCAGGCCAAAATGTACTTTGTTATGTGTACACCAATCTGACTATGTTGTTTACACACGGTGCAGAGGATATTCCCTCATACTCTGACGTCTGAACTTACATGTGCAGTAGTATACACATTATTGAATGACACACATGTGTATGTACATGCTGAATCATAAATCCCATTATCTTGGACCAGGGCTCAGCATGCACAATTATAAGCATAGATATGATGGGAAATTGACAACTGACATAAATATGGATGGGTGGAAAATAGCATCAGAGTATGAATCATGCTATGAAAGAAATGTGAAACTGCACCTCAGCCACACCACCACAATCCTGCTCCTTAAACTCTAGACCACTGTGCACCATCAAACCCCAGGCTTAAAATAACCCTGTCAGAGGTTGATGTGTGAGACGGACCAAACAAACTCCTGCAGTTCCTTATTGAACACTGCAGACCCAGGAAGCAGCAGGCTGATGAGTCGATGTAGGAAGAGCTGATGACGCTGCTGCTGTTGCTGTTTTTTATCACTGTCTGCCTGACTGTTGGTTAGCATCACCACCAAATACAAATACTTATGTTTATACAGCCTGTGTGCGTAAAAGGGCTCACGCAGCTGATAAAGATATTTCTAAAAGTTGTGGTCATTCGGATCAAAATAGTTATTATTACTTAATAAAAGGTGCAGCTTCTTATTTCTTATCAATCTTTTAAGGCAAAGTTGTGTTCAGATAACAACAGGATGGGTTTCTGAACATTGAAATATCTCAGTACAGTCTGTTGTTTAATTTAGTTTTCTTAAGTTTAAGATGTGCCATAATGTTTTCCCCTCATTGACAGCGTGATTGATTTAATTGATTTCCAGTGAAGTCAAATTAATGCACAGTCCCTCTGAGCTCTTGTAAGGCCAGGTACTTGTATTTGGTGGTCCATCCAAATAGTGCAACACAAACCATTTAAATCCCTAAAACAAAAAATGTGTGTATAAAAACATTTAACAGAAAGGCACAAGATCTGAACAGCTCTAGCATGGAGGCTAAATGTCATCATGATGACAGTGAAAGCAGCTCTTGTCTAATCCAGGGAACATCTCTGCTAACTTAAAACCCAGACATATTCTTTATCTATAAGATATATTGATGTTAAATGGGTTCTTAAAGACTATCAAGAGAGGAGAGATTCCTGCCTTGAATTAACTTGTCTAACAGAGATATTAGGGCTCATAAGAGGTTTCATTCTAGGTTCATTCAGAGGTTCCTCTGTCGAGGGACAGAGGAATTTCTAGAATGAAACCTCTTTTGATGGAGATTAAAAAGATTTCAAGAATTGCCAAAATAAATGAATAATGAATTTATCTGTAAGGATGAGAATGAATGTTGGTCTTTTTGCCAATTACAAATTGTTCTGATAAAATAGAATTATTGTTGAGACAGAAAAATTTTGATATCAGGATAAAGTCCTGGAAAGAATTCCCCATTGACTTAAAATAGAGCCTAAACTGAGACTAATCTTTGAAGTACATAAAAAAATCCTTGTTGAATGAACTTTTTGGGTGTTTTTTGTTGTTGTGTTTTTTTTTACCCATTAACCTCCTCTACCATTTGGTCATTCAAAATTTTCTGATTAATACTTTGTGGAAGTGAAACCGTCTGAGTTCTCGTCTCTGAGATGAATTTTTATCTCAAAATAATGACTTTAAATCTCATAATTATGACTTTTTATCTTATAATAATTACCTTTAATTTAATAATAATGACCATTTATATCAAAATTGTGTCTTCTTATCTCATAATAATAACTTTTTATTTCATAATTATGACTTTATGTCATACTATTATTACTATATTATGAACCTCTATCTCAGCCATTAAAAAAGCATTGGGGTTAGTAAGCTTTTCTCTAGAGCATGTTAGTTATATATTGTATACTTTGTATTATGTTGGTGTTGTTTTTGAGTTTGAGTCAGGGTCTGTCTGTGTGGAGTTATTATGTCCTCTAGGTGCCCGTGTGGTTCCACTTCCTCCCACTGTCCCAAAACATTCATGTTAGGTTTTATTGGTTGTCTTTCTGTCAGACGACCTGTGTAGCGTGTAATCATGGACTCAGACCTGAACTTCAGAAGTCACATTAAGACAGTTGTGAAGTCAGCCTATTATCACTTAAAGAACATATCAAGGATTAAAGGACTGATGTCTCC
>JAOXYM010000001.1:31719350-31732887 GCA_028567055.1 Leptatherina wallacei
AGAAACATGATCTCTCCTGCTGGTTCTCATCAGAACCCTGGCTGCAGCATCACGGATCAGCTGGAGACTTTTCAGGGCAAACCTACTGTATGTGCTTTAATTGTTAGGCTGCTTCCCACAGATAAAAACAATAGATGTTTTCACTCTTGCAAAGGTTTCTTCCACAGTCATTTCCTGTCTGACCTCAGAGCTGCAGCATCACGCTCATGAGACATGCTGTTTTATTTCTGCCTCCAACTAAATGTAAACAAAAACATAAAAATGATGTTTTGGTTTGATTCGACTGGATTTTGTGTCGTTAGCGGACTCTGTCGCAGACCAAGATGACAAACATAACACAGCTTTTATTTCCACCTGAACCTGTGGGGACACTCTGTGTTTATCTGTGTGTGTTTAGGTCCCTAACTACACTGGGTCTGGTGATCTCCGCGCTGGCTGAACAGGGAACTACCAAGAACAAGACCAAGTTTGTTCCCTACAGAGACTCTGTCCTGACTTGGCTGCTGAAGGTAAACACTCAGTAAACAACAACATCCACCACTGATAGAGAAACACACTTCTTCACTTACATTTATCTTCTTCATCGTCTTTTGCTTATTTGTCCTCCTGCATTCAGGACTGCCTGGGGGGCAACAGCCGCACCGCCATGGTTGCGACTGTGAGTCCAGCAGCAGACAACTACGAGGAGACCCTGTCCACGCTGCGCTATGCCGACCGAGCAAAGAACATCGTTAACCACGCCGTCGTTAACGAAGACCCCAACGCTCGCATCATCAGGGAGCTCCGGGAGGAAGTGGAGAAACTGCGAGTGCAGCTGACCCAGGCAGAGGTGAGTTATGGACATCATCATGTTTCGTTTTTTTTTTTTCCTTCCTCTTCTCATCTGCTGCCTTTTTTCTCCAGTCGTTGAAAGCTCCTGAGCTGAAAGAGCGTCTAGAAGAGTCTGAGAAGTTAATCCAAGAGATGACCGTCACCTGGGAGGAGAAGCTTCGCAAAACAGAGGAGATCGCACTAGTAAGAAATCCGCAAACCAAACCTGTCGATCTGCTTTGATCTGCTTCTTAAAACCTGTCTCCTTTCAATCTTTCATACATCATTTTCATATAAGATTGAAAACTTTATAAATCTCAGGTTTTGTGTGTGTGTTGCCATAGGAACGCCAGAAGCAGCTGGAGAGTCTGGGGATTTCTCTGCAGTCCTCGGGGATCAAAGTTGGAGATGATAAGAGTTTTCTTGTCAATCTTAATGCTGATCCAGCCCTTAATGAACTCCTCGTTTACTACCTGAAGGTACTCGCACACACCTTCCTCATCATGCTCCAATGAATGCCTCGTTAAGTTTCACATTACGTCTCAGCCAAGCAATCACAAAAATATTTGAACTATTTGGATCAGAGAAACTGAAGCTTAATTTTCATCTCCTACATGCTCTTATATAGCCTCTATTCTCAAAGCGGGGTTCCCAGACCCTTGGTGATCCACAAGCCATAGCTTGGGAGCTGGAAAAACGAAGAAAAAAAAAGAAAAGATTAGGCTTATTTCTGAATAAGTGAATAACTGCATCTCCCATTTTATTAGCTGTGGACCAATTAAAAAATGATATGATGGAGACAATTCACTTAAACCTCTCACTTATCACTTAGCGACACAGTGGATATGTTTTTAGATCCATTCATTTCAACAAGTGACGGCAGAAGAGCAACTGTTGGAATTATCCAGTCAGATTTCAGCAAGTTAATCATGAAAGCAGGGAACTCTGCTGAGGCCATGCAGATATTACATTTACCTCTCTGAGAACATCATTTTCCACTTTAACTTCAAATGAAAAGTAAATCCAGGGTTAGTTTATGAGGAAGATCTTTGTTTGCTTTAAACTCTTCCATACTGTAAATCAACAGGGCCAAACAGATACCACAAAAACTTAAATATTTAACTTTTTTTTTTTTTTTTTTAATTATATGAAAGAATCTATGAATTAATGGTGGAAGCAAAGTGTAATAGTGTATAATTATTATATAGGAGGAGGTAACCGGAGAATAAGCAACATGGTCAGACTATAAAATGTTTGCCTCGACATTTGATAAACATCCAAATGTTTCTTCTCTTGCTAAATCACCATGGGGTGAAAAGGGAAATTTTAAAACGTAAGGCTTGAAAAACATGGAATTTTGGAAATGGAAAGTGGTTACGAACCCTGTCCTTGCTGAGTAGAAGAACCATAAAACTGCTTTCACAAAATAAATGATAATATTTCTGCTGGGTCAGGGCACATAACACCGAGTCAGTCGAGTGTGAGCTTAGGTCAGCTGTGGCTGTTTTTATAAGAACGGGACGGGTACATCTGACAAGCATGTTGCTTATCAGCTGATAACAAACTAACATCTTTCATTTTGTCCCTCAGGAACACACTAAAGTGGGCTCTGCAGACTCCCAGGACATCCAGCTGTGTGGGATGGGCATCCAGGCGGAGCACTGTGTCATTGACATCACAGCAGAGGCCACAGTCATGCTCACCCCCTACCGCAACGCTCGGTAAGGGTCGGCATCACAACAGAGACATCAGCTTGATGAAAAATGATCTAAATGGGACCAGTTCTGTGGGAAAACCTGCACATGACTACCGTGTGGATTAAATGTTGTTTCCGGCTACAGATGTTGTTACAATCACTGCTCAAATCCTGCCGCTTATCCAGAGTTCAGCTAACGTCTCTGCTTTGCTTGCTGGTGTTACAGGACATGTGTGAACGGTTCTCCGGCCACCGGCGCTCTGCAGCTTCACCATGGTGACCGAATCTTTTGGGGAAACAACCACTTCTTCAGGTAACTTTAGATTAGAGAGCAGACTTTCAGTCTGTTTGGGCATCCTTCACTTTACAATGTAATTGAAATTGCATCAGCTGTAAGTCTCTGATGTTTGTCTCACATGAAGGATCAACCTGCCGAAGCGGCGCTCACGGGCAGCAGAGGACGAAGAGGGTGAGGGCGGCGGGATGAAGAACAGCAGCAGCAGCGAGCAGCTGGATGCAGACGGTGACACGGCCAGCGAAGTGTCCAGCGAGGTCAGCTTCTCCTACGAGTTTGCACAGACAGAAGTGATGATGAAGGCCCTGGGCAACAACGGTGAGAGGAGTTAGAAGATTTTAATGTCGACCCGCTGCGATGCAAAACATCCGGCCTCCATTTCTGACCCGTCCACGTTGTGTTTGGTCAGACCCCATGCAGGCCGTCCTCCAGTCTCTGGAGAGGCAGCATGAGGAGGAGAAGCGCTCGGCTCTGGAGCGACAGAGGCAGATGTACGAGCAGGAGCTCCAGCAGCTTCGCAAGAAGCTCAATCCAGACCGGCTGTCCACAGGCCAGTCTGGAGGACAGGCGTCAGGCCAGCAGGGAGCAGGACAGCAGTCTCACTACCGCAGCCTGGAGAGACTGAGCATGGGAGGGATGAGCCATTCATCCAGCGCTCAGAGCAGACTCAGGCAGTGGAGTGAGGACAGGTGGGAGTGTGTGCATGATGTGTGTGTTTTCACACGCATGCACGTTGATGTCTCCCAGCTCATTCGTTGTCTGCCATCTCTGGTCCTCCTGCAGGGAGGCGGTGTTGGTGAGGAGTCTTCGGAGGTTGAGGGAGCAGATAGTGAGAGCAAACCTTCTGGTGCAAGAAGCCTGTTTCATCTCCGATGAGCTGGAGCGTCACACAGAGTACAGAGTCACCCTGCAGATCCCAGCGGACAACCTCAACGCAAACCGCAAGGTCTGCAAAACAAGCCTCATATGGCCGAGCTGACATCCGCTTTTCCTGCATCCCCAAAACTTGAATCCACCCATCTGTGTGTCTGTGTGTGTGTGTGTAGAGGGATGCAGTACTCAGCGAACCCGCAATCCAGGTTCGACGACGGTGTCGAGGGAAACAGATCTGGAGTTTGGAGAAGACGGAGAACCGTCTGGTGGACATGAGAGAGCTCTACCAGGAGTGGCAGGATTACAACCTCCATCATCAAGACAACCCAGTGAGTCGGGCTCTCTGCTCGCTTCATCGTACTTTAGACATCTATCCGTTAACAATCTGCCGTCCTCCTCCAGGTGATGCGCTCATATTTCCGCCGAGCAGACCCGTTCTTCGACGAGCAGGAAAACCACAGTCTGATCGGCGTCGCCAACGTCTTCCTCTCCTGCCTGTTCTATGACGTCAAGCTGCAGTACGCCGTTCCCATCATCAACCAAAAGGGAGAGGTAGAATCCCACCAGCTATTAACATTCAGCTCTTTATCTTTGTTTTCATAACTGAAGAAACTCAACTTTATTGTATATTTTTTAAACAAAATGTAATCCAGGGAACTCAGTCTCTGCACTTCACCTGCTCTGACCTGAAGCTAAAGCTAAAGTGTGCTAACATGGAAGGTTTTCTGTCCTGGTCAGGTTGCCGGGCGCTTGCATGTGGAGGTGGTGAGAGTTGGAGGAGGATTAGAAGACAACATGGCTGGAGGAGAGGAACCTGACAACAACCAGGACTCTGAGATTGAGGATCGCAAACTGGTCTGTATGGTAAGTCAGCGAGCTGAGATTGTTTCATATATTCAGGAGTACCTGTGTGTTACATGCATCATCTTTTCTTTTCTTTTTTTTTTCTTTTTTTTTAAACATTTCTCCTCTGCAGATCAAGATCCTACAAGCCACCGGTCTTCCTCAGTTCCTGTCCAACTTTGTCTTCTGCCAGTATTCCTTCTGGGACCAGTCCGAGCCCATCATCGTCGCTCCTGAGGTTGACGCTTCATCTTCATCACCCAGCACGAAGGACCCACACTGCATGGTGGTGTTTGACAGCTGCAAGGTGAACGCAGGGACAGTTCTGTTCTTCTTTGATGATCTGATGTAGACCGGACGATATTTGTTTAAAAAGGCCTCCCCAACCACGGCACACGGCTGCACAGATCATTAGATTTTAATAGTGTTATTATTATTTAAAATGTGCCAATAGAAAGCAAAGCAAAAGCAAATCCAGCCTCCCTCAGTTACTGTGCTACACAGAAGCTGCGCTGGAGTTTCACTCTTAACAAGAAGGTGAAAAATCCATCAGTATTTATTATTTTCTTTTTCTATTCATTTAATCAGACTTAATTTAGTTCAATTATAACTGATTTAAAACAAGCTTGCATGTCATCCATTCATAGGACCATAAGAGAAAATATGAGGAGACGCTGACTTTGCTCTCACTATGATGCCAACATGAGACGAAGCCTGTATTGTGTCCAACAACACTTCAGCTGTTATGTGTAAACAGACAAAATGAACATGAAGAATCAGTTTACAGGAAATAAACTGAGACTGATTGAAGTGACCTGAAATGATAACCGTTGTCCTGCGGGCCAGTCCGGGCCAGTCCGAGCCAGTCCGGGCCAGTCCGGGCCTGCCAGTACACCGTGTAAAATTAGAGATATGAATGTTTAAAATGGATTGCACAAAGATGTTGACTGTGTCTGAGTGTAAAGGCAGGATGGGATGATTAAGCATTATGCTTGTTTGAATCATTTGATCCTTTATTTCAGTTCTGTTTTATTTTCTATGAATTTATGAGCCCAATGTGTTAAAAAAGTGGGTCAAAGTGGAAAAATGATCATCGGATCATATAAAAAGAAATTTATCTGGTATATGAAGACAAAAGAATAAAAAATGTTTGATGAGCAAATTGAGCTCAGACCCCTGGGGGCTAAAACAGATGCTGCTTTAATTTAAATGATCAAAGTTACTGATCAAAATAATCTCAAGTATAATTTTGTCCATAATCAGCCACCGTACCGTGAGACATCGGCCACTTCTAGAAGTAGCTGGTATGACGCTGGTCTGTTTGGGTACCACAGGAGTTGGCAGTGTCAGTGAGTGAGGATTTCATCGAGTACCTCACAGAAGGAGCGGTCGCCATCGAGGTTTACGGACACAGGCAGGCTGATGCGGGGAGAAACCCGGCCCTGTGGGACCTCAGCATCATCCAGGCCAAGACACGCACGCTACGAGACAGGTACACACACACACACACAGTCAGCTGTTACTGTGACTCTGGAGGGGGGGTGAACGATGTTGGTTTCCGCAGGTGGAGCGAAGTCACACGTCGCGTTGAGCTCTGGATTCAGATCCTGGAAATCAATGAAAACGGAGACTTTGTCCCAGTGGAGGTGGTTCCGGCCAGAGATGTGCGGACAGGGGGAATCTTCCAGCTTCGGCAGGTAGGGATAAAAACCAGTAGCAGCCGCAGGCAGATTCCAGATGAGGAAGCAAGTCTTTTTCATGCTCCACACCTTCTCCTCCTCTTCCTCGTTTCCAGGGCCAGTCGAGGCGAATCCAGGTCGACGTACGCTCAGTTCAGGACTCGGGCACCATGCCTCTGATAGCGGAGATCGTGCTGGCTGTGTCGGTGGGATGTGTGGAGATCAGAAACACTACAGCTAACCAGGAAGGAGATGAGATGGACAGTTATCAGGTACCCTGCTCAGTGTGACTCCTTCGAAATGTGATGTCACACTAACTTAAGGCAGAAGAAATGGTGATTAACCCGGCTGTCTGGATAGGAGAGAGATCTGGAACGTCTGCGGCGTCAGTGGTTGGCTGCTCTCACCAATAGGCAGGAATACCTGGACCAACACCTGCAGAGTCTGGTTAGCAAAGCAGGTAAGAAAAAAACATTTAGTCTGTTGCTCCGTGTCTCTGTGAGATGAAGCAGTGTCGGCATTTCTTTAGGTCGTTTTAATTGTGGGAGGTGATTAATGATGAGCGAGTTTTGTTTCCAGAAAAGACAGAGGACGACATGGAGAGGGAGGCCCAGCTGCTGGAGTGGCGCCTGACTCTCACAGAGGAAAGGAACGCTGTCATGGTGCCCTCTGCTGGCAGCGGCATCCCTGGAGCTCCTGCTGAATGGTAACACACACACACTAAGTTTAACAAACGCGTCCTTGTTTTTTGTTCAAACTTTAAAACAATACGAGTCTGTTCACAGGGTTCCTCTGCCAGGAATGGAGACGCACATCCCCGTCCTCTTCCTGGACCTCAAACGTAAGAAGATTTCTCTTTGACGAGCGATACACGCTCGCATTTTCTTTTCATTGAATCTATTTTGTCGCCTCCTCAGCCGATGACCTCAGCTCTCAGGACCAGTTTGAGGTGCCTGACGCTGGAGGTTGGGATGCCATGTTGGGTGGAGAAGATGAGGACGACTTCTTTGACCTGCAGATTGTCAAACACTACGATGGAGAGGTGAGCTTCAGCCTGCCGGGGGCTTATCTAAGACGGTTTCACTCAGCAGCCTCGTTAAAATGCATTAACCTGCAGGTGAAAGCGGAGGCGTCGTGGGACTCGACTGTCCACGACTGTCCCCAGCTGAGCCGCGGGGGAGCGTGGCCGGAGCAGCGCGTCTACCTGACGGTGCGAGTGGTGGTTCAGCTCAGCCATCCCGCCGACATGCAGCTGGTGCTGAGGAAGAGGATCTGCGTCAACGTGAACCCGGGCCGCCAGGGCTTCGCCCACAACTTTCTCAAACGGATGTCGACCCGCAGCACCATACCTGGCTGTGGCGTCACCTTCGAAGTGGTCTCCAACATCCCCGGGGTAAGCTGGGGGAAATAAAGCTCCAGACGGTGAGTCTTGCTTATCAAGGTGAAAGGTTCAACCTGTTTTTAATGCTCTGCCGCAGCAGGACGCTCCGGGCTCGGAGGACAGGGAGATGCTTGCTCGGCTCGCTGCAAGCGCACACAACAGCCAGTCAGGCGATGACGAGGCCGCCATCGAGAAATACCTTCGCAGCGTAATGAGTCTGGAGAACATCCTGACTCTGGACAGACTCAGACAGGTACGCAAAGTCCCGCAGACGTGGATAGCTTTCAGTCGGAAGGCACTAAGCTGGCAGACATTTTCCTCTAATGTGAGGAAACGTGCTGTTTGGGTTTCAGGAAGTAGCGGTGAAGGAGCAGCTGACGGGCAGAGGGAGGAGCAGCAGACGGAGTTTAAGCTCTCCTTCTGTCCACCGGGTAAAACATGGACACGATGCTGATGCTTCATGAGATTATGTCAGAGTTAGATTTTCATTCTTTCTGTTTGCTCCGTCTGCCAGCTGTCAGGAAGCAGACAGGACCTGTCCACAACCTGCCTGCTGGAGGACAAGGTAACTCTCTCCTCCTGCTGTCTGTTCAGCTCTGGATCCGTGTCTGTGTATCCGTTTCAAGATGTTTGCGTGTTTCTCACGATCAAACCGACACGTCTCCGTCTTTCTCTCCCGTCTGCCTCTCAGGGTCGATGGGAGAGTCAGCAGGATATCTTCATGCCGTCTCAGTTTCACCGCACCCTCCCACGGCCGGCCTCGTCCCCATCCACCTACTCCACCTCCCCTTCTTCTTCCTCTACTTCCTTCGCCACGACCCCCCCACAGAACCAGGAATCAGAACAAGGTAAACCCTCTCTCTCTCTCTCTCTCTCTCTCTCTCTCTCTCTCTTAGCCCTCTCTCTCTCTCCTAGCCATCTCCCCCCCCCCCTTTTTCATCCATAACTGCAGCTCTTCTTTCTGTCTCATTTCTCCTGCACCGTCAATCTCTTCTTCTTCTTTTTCTGCCCCTAAAACTTTTATCCCACCTTTTATTTTCCATTGTGTTTTGTTTCTCTTCTTTCTCAGCAGATGTGTAAAATCTATCCACATTTTTCCATCCATCCTGCTGTCTTCTACTGTGCATTTGTCTTAAAGTTTTGCAATGAGCCATCTGATCACGTAGGGCCTAATGATTTCCGCTATGTAGAAAAAACAATGAAAACGTGGAATGTGGTTGAATTCACTCATATGAGGGATCTGTTATTGAGAAACAGAGGCTACAGCTCCTCAATGCAGAATCCCGGCCTAGAGCCCTCTGCTGCCACCCCCTCTTTCTCTGACCCCCTTCTTGTTGGGAAATTGTCCAATAAAGATCTTTAGAGCCCAGAAAAATAAATAAAATAGAATAAATATGATATTTAGGCTTATTTTTTATGTTGCATTGTTGATATTTTATACACCCGCCACATGATTAGACACATTCCTCTGTAAAGGAAATGAGGTTACATCATAAAGAAAATGGAAAACACCGAATTTGATGAGAATGAAAGCGGATTTCATCGGGCTCTACTCACTGTTGTCTTCCACATTCATTTGGTTTCAGGTATAAATAAATTGAAACATCTTGATTAATTTCTCTCCCAGTGATTTAGTGTTTGTTTTTTAATCCTATCTTAGCTAAACTCAGCATCTGTGTGTCGGTGTGTCTGATGGACAGCCTCTTCCGTCAGTCTGTCACTGTGTTGGGATTTTTGCCATTTTCTGGAGTCGCTTTCAACTTCCTGTCTTAATCTTTCACACCTCTTCTGCCTCCTGGACCTCCTCTTGTTTCCTTGCTTCCTTCCTCTCCTTTGCCTCCTCCTTGTCCTCCTCCTCTCTCGCCTTGCCTCCTCCTCCCCCCCCCCCCCCAGGTCGTTCAGGACTTGCTGCCTCTTATCTTTCAGTTAAGGCGCTGGTTCCTCAGATGCCCAAACTGCTCAAGTCTCTGTTCCCAGCACGAGATGACAAGAAGGAGCTGAGACCTTCGGCTCACAACCAGCAGGTATGAACCACAGGTCTTATCAGGGTGCCTCTGAGCAAGGCACTTTGTCCTGATACTCTTCACCAGAGGCTTGAATATTAATTTGTATCAAATTTCTAATTTGATTGATATTGCCTTTGAAGTTCCAGTAAAGTTATTAGCACATTATCTTCTTTGGCAGCATATGCCTCGAATCGTGACCTCACCCGGAGGGGAGGAGAGCAGAGTCAAGCCTGAGACGGTGAGATACGCCTCGCCCTCCTTCCCCCCCCTTACATACGCACCTCTTTATTGTTTTTTTTTTACAGTTTATCATGTTTGTATTTGTAATACTTCGATAATCTTCCCAGATAAGTCCCAGCAAGCCCTTTTTCATGCAACCTTTCCAGATGGATTTTACTCTGTAACTATTTTGGCTTTATAGCCTTTTTTTTTACACTTGTACTGCAGTCGTGAAATGATTGAGATGTTTTGGAGGATGTGAGGCCAATGTGAGGCGTCCCACTCAGTGTTTAGTCAAATGTCCTGCATGAATGTAGCAGCAAAACTTCTGTGTTGGTAAATGTTGCTGCTTCATTCTCTGTCCTGCAGACCAGCACAGACGTTTCCACTCACTCTTCTCTGTTATTGATTATTTGAATACACATGGTTTAAACAGCAACACAAGACAACACACCTCATCCACTCTTCTCTACATGTTCTCAAGGAAACACTTCGCACATGCTGTGTTCAGTGTGCTGCAGACAGATGTTCCCCCGTTTTGTCGTCTCTCACACCTCCATCTGGAAATCCAACAAAAAGCCAAACATCTCTAGTTGTTTTATTTATGAACAACTTTACCTTCTGGATACCTGCAGCTATTGTAGTTGATCGTTTTTCCTGTTTCATAAAGGAGTGAACGAGTCAAATTTACTGATGAAGCAGGTTTAAAACAACCAGAGCTGACCGAAGTGTTGTACTCAGCATCAGGGAACGAGAACCGGAGCTAAAGGCAGATTAAAGAAACAAAGATTTTACTAAGGTTTGTAAGCAGAGTTTCAGATATAAATAGGGTTATTATGAAATGATATTCTAAAGAGAAACAAAAGAAAAAAACCACGATATAAACTGTTTGTATACAAGCTGTTGTTGAACCAGAACATTTAAAGGCAAGTTTATTTGCACAGCACATTTAATGTTCTATGTAAAGCACTACAAGGGATGCAGAGGAAGCAGTAAAAAGTACATTAAAAACAAACTTTAAAAAGAAGTAAAAGAAATTAAAGGCAAAAAGGCAAAAGTAAAATGAGATAGAATGCAAGAAATAAAAGTCATAATGTTTTATTCGTGGTTCAGACACCTCCTTTTTTTCAAGTTAATCACCTTGTTAGTGAACAGCATGTTATGGAATAAGTACTTAAACGTTGAAAAGTTGTACATGTGCATTCAGTGGTTCAGAGAAAGTCAAAATCGATATTGTGGTTTTGAATATTGATACAAAATCGACACGCAAAATATCGCGATATTTCGGCAAATCGGTGTTTTCTTACACCCTTACTTTGAAGCCACAACTCCCTTTCAAATGGAAGATGAGACGTGAAATGATGTCAAGAACCGAGACTTGGAGGTCCAGCTGCCTTTATTCAAGCCGCCGGGAAGCTCCAACCTGGATGACTGACAATCTGCTCATAATAACTTTGTTAAAGTTTCACTAGATGGGATCAAAAACATGGTTCAGAAGATTTTTGAGGTCTTGCCGAGATCTCCGGTCAGCCCGCGGACACGTCGGCCTTGTTTCCATGGTTACGTTTAGGTTTATGAAACTTTTGGGTTCTTTTAGCTGAAAATGTTTAAGGTGTTGAATTTTATCGTTGATCATTGTTTTCTTTTGCCTTGTTGTCTCTGCATGCTCTCGTCTGTCCCTCTGTTCCCGTGGCAACCGCCGGTCCCCCTGTAGGCTGCTATGCTACGGCCCCCGGCTAAAGACAGACGGAGCGAGTTTCCCGAAGTCCCTCCTCTTCCTGTGCATGACCCGCATGACACCACCCCCCTCAGCCCTCTCAGCCAGTCGTCCAGCGGTTATTTCTCCACAAGTGTGTCTACAGTCACCCTGTCCGACGTCCTCCAACCCTCCTCCTCGTCTTCCTCCCTCCTGGGTGCCGAGACCACGTTCCCCACAAACCCTCAGCAGCAGCAGGGCGCTGATAGGAACGATGTTGTGACCTCTCCTCCCCAGTGTGGCGCCAAGATGGCAGCCGTGGCTCCGCCCCCTTCCCACGGCTCGGCCAATCACAACAACGTCGCCACGGAGCTCCCCTTCTCCGACCAGAAGCTGACGAACTCGGGAGGCGGCGACGGCTTCGAGAGGCTGGAGATATTTGTGGACGACGAAGAGCGTTGTCATGACAACGTGCTGCCTGACTGGCTGACAGAAGGGGCGTATGTTACAGTAGGAAACAATAAGGCGGGAACGGTGCGCTACGTGGGAGCTACGCAGTTTGCTGGGGGATTGTGGGTGGGGGTGGAGTTAGACACTCCAGTAGGTAGGTGTCCCATTTGAAAAGGATTGGATCACAGAGATTTCTACGAACATACGAGATGTTTTACCCAAACGTTGTGTTTTTTTGTGCAGGCAAGAACGACGGCTCTGTGGGAGGCCATCGGTATTTCCAGTGTAAACCAGGTTACGGGGTGCTTGTCCGCCCGGACCGGCTGTCCAGCCGCGATCGGACCAGTCGGCGGACGGGAGACTTCGCTCCTCCCGCCCACGTCCCCGTCCTGCGAGGAGAAGCCATCGTCTCGCGGCGCGGGGAGAACCGCAAGTCCTGGAGCAGCTGAGACAGGAAACCAGGAGCTGGATGGGAGAGATGAACTCCCCCTCCGTCCTCCTCCTCTCCTCCTCTCCTCCCCTCTTCCCAGCTATGCAACAGGCTCACACATCAGAACTGACCTACTGCCTGACAACTTATAGTTGGAAACTACACATCCGCGTTCACAGAGTGGATGAAAATGGAAAACAGGAAGTGAAGAGACTTTTAGGAAAAAATGCAAGTAAGTCGATGATGGACGATGCAGTTCATAGAAGTCCACGGAGGGGAAGTCTATCAGACAGAAGACGATGCTAAGCGACTACCAGTCGGTAAGAAGGATGCTAAGAGTGAATGGAAACTGACTTGGAAGCATAGTCGGACCTCTGGGTGTGGATTAGAAGCTCCATCAGAGATGCTCTACGAGCTCAAACGCAGGGATGCAAGTTAAACACTTTTTTTTTTTTAATCCCAGCTGATTCTTTGTTCGGCCTGGTGGTGGTGTTTTATAACACTATGTGGCCGTTCGGTTTCCTAACCTGACACCTACATGTCATATCTTTGTTTCTCTTACATTTCATTTTCCTCTACTTTTTCTGGTTCTGTTCTTTTGAGTAAGAGAATCGCAACAAACCTGCAGTCAGCGATGAAAACCTCCCGCCAGCCGTGCGTTTGCATCCCTGCGTATCTTCACCCCGGCGGTCCTGACACTCACCACTACGACTGCCACTCTCCTGAACTTCTGCAGGTTTAACGTTGCAGACTTCGGCTCCTTGTTTCAGACTCGTCTCTCCCTCCTGGACTCCTTTTATTTTTTGTTCTTTCTTTTGAAGATTGCTCCTCCCAGAATGTGCCTTCACCATGGCCTGGTTTGTGTTTTGTTTTTTCTGTGTATATTGGACTTGTGTTGGTGTGGAAGAGAATGCCTTGTGCTCAGTGTGAGGTGATCTCAGGGACTGCAGAGGGAAAAGGAAAACGTGGGATGTGCGCGTCTGTGTTTGTGCGTTTTTGTAAATGTTGTACAGTTTTGCCCCGTGTGCACAAATTGATCGATATTGTCGTCGTGGTCGTGCCGGTGTTTGAAAATTAGCCGTGTAGTACAGGAAGGGTTGGGTCAGGGTCGAGGGGCGGGGCGGGGCGGGGGGGGGGGGGGGGGGGGCCCCGGTGGGGG
>JAOXYM010000001.1:31740639-31755305 GCA_028567055.1 Leptatherina wallacei
TATATATAAAATTTTGGTATAAGTAATTCAGATGACAAAGCGCTACATAACTGACTGATGCCTTAAAAGCTTAAAGCAAAACGAGACACAGGACAGCTCTGCTGCCGTACAATTAGAGACAATTCATCTTTAAACTTCACTTTTCGCCAACATTTAATCCTAAACACTTGAGACTCGTTAACACTCCACCAGAAGGAAGGAGGAATTATTTTGGTATTTCATGGTGGATGGAAGAGCTTATCAATTCAAGGAATCCTTTTTTCTTTTTCTAAGTGGAACTTCCCTTTACGTTAACACGTGATAATCATTGGCTCTAGTTTGAGAAGGAGTTTCCCTTTTTTTTTTTTTTTTTTCTCTCCTTTTTTTTTTTTATAAACAGCTTCATCACAGTCCGCCGTTAGTCGGTTCGGTTATTTTTCTTTTTTTTCCCCTCGACAGCTTAAAAACAGATTCACATTGAAGCGGCCGCGGAGGAAGATGTGGGGTGTAGCTTATAGCTGACGGGGTTGGGGAAGGGGGGGGAGAGAAGTGAGGTATCTGTGTGAAGTTTGAACTCTGAACTAATAGCTTAGCTTGAAAAGAACCTGACGACAAACAGTGATGAACCAGTTTGAATGAAGCCAGCAGTGTTGGTTGTAACAGAAAATAAAGTTTTCTTTCACTAGCAGTGATACATGGATACAGCCACTGGAGAAGTCCTCATCGTGTGTGTGTGTGTGTGTGTGTGTGTGTGTGTGTGTGTGTGTGTGTGTGTGTGTGTGTGTGTGTGTGTGTGTGTGAGAAAACACACCACACGCATGAACTGAAGCCTTAATGGACTCTGATATTATTTACTTATAAACCAGTGAGAAGGTTTCAGGATTGATGCCGTTTCACGTCTTTAGTGTTGAACAAATATTAATTTAGTTCTGCTAGAGCATGCTAACAGAGAAGCACTGGATGCTAAACTCAACCTTCTGCCCACGTTTGTCCAGTGATGTCTCTAATAAAGCTTAGCCAAACTCGAAGGCTAATTGTACGTTGTTGATGAGAAGTAGTAAGCACCATTTTGCGCAGTCCTTAAAGTTACACTACACTAAGTTCCCGTCCTTAAAACCCTGTGCTTCGGACGCGTTTTAACGGCACACTGACATTCATTATGCATATTCATGGGGCCATTGTTGCCCTGCAGCTTCCCGGAGCTAATAAACTACATTTCGTAGTTTCGTAGCAGTCCCCCAGGACCATCACAGCTGCTTGACGGTGCTACGTCACATGCTAGCAACTGGATATCAAACAGTGGCCGATTTTAACGCGCATCATGGTTGATTGAGCCAGGGGGCATTTTCAGAGGAAACAAGGAAAAGAAAAAGAGAGAAGGTGACTGACTTTTACTGGTTGGAGAGACCTTAGAGAAGAGACAGGAAGAAAGACGGATGCTGAAATAGCCGTTGTTAGGGGAGAAAATCTGCCCAGGTTCTCTCTATAGTGCTGCTTTACAGAGAAACGATACACCAGGATCGAAGACTTGATTTCATTCTGAGGGTGTTCATCTACACTGTATACCTGCTAGCAAACGGCTCTTGTGCAGCATTTGACGACAACAATATTTTTAAAAAGTTGCATGTTGCTATCATAGTATATTATAATATCTTCCAAAAAACTGTTTACTAGATTTATACTTGATGCCCTCGAGTCCAATATTTACAATATTTTAAGTCTTCATTCATGCCTCCGAATTAATGTGAATACTATGTTAGTATCTGCTGGATGAGTGATTAAACCATCTGCTAACATATTAGCATTGAGGGATTTTCAGCGTCTAACACTGCCCCCTTGTGGCGATAAAATAAAACATCTGTAGTAAAATAAGGACCCTGATATTTCAAAAGAAAAAAACCCAGACTTTTAATGACTCTGGCATGGCTGCTGGACTCCTACAGTGGCTGTAAAGTTTAATCAAATATCTTTATACCTGAAGTGTTTGGTTCAAGAGAATTCACCAACAACTGAGCTTAAAAAAAAAACAAATAAAAACTATTTTTTCCTCCTTCTCCTGCTGCTCTGGTCTTCCAGCCACTCATAGTGATCCATTAAACATTTCAACAGCAGAGACTCTAAGCACCAGAATAATAAAGTGTCATTTCAAATAAAAATGCAACTTAGGGGTAACAATGTGTTCATAACACATGGCATATGGAAAACAAGCAACATAATGCATCTTACTTGCAATAATTTGACACATCTGATGTGCCTTTAGTTAGCACGTCTCTCTTACTAATATCATCCATGATTCTCATACACTTAGAAAATACATAGATATTAAAACTTAATATTTTGACTATTGTTTCACTCATCTTTCACCAACAAGTCAGACTCATACCGATAGTTTCTCTCATTAGATGCTTATATGAATATATAGTGTAAATAGAAATGGATTAGGAAACATACAGTATACTGTATGTATGTAGTATATGTACGTATTTATTACACTTTTATCTTCAACATGAATCCCTCCTGACTGACTGATCAGTACTGATGACAGATTATCTCACAGTGATCAATCATTCCTGGGCACAAATGAATGAATAACACCCGATCACAGTGACATCCGGGCGTTTGGTTTATATACATAATCGCCTGAAGCTTTGGCTTTCACATGTAAGCAAAGTAAGGCTGTGATGATTACCGCCAGACTAGAATCTGAGGGCCTAATACTGACACTCACTGTTTAAATGCCACTAAATTCAGAGCATTAATACATCTTATCTAGACTAACACCAAGAGGGTCGATGGAGTTTAATATCTGATAACTGGAGTTTTGATGGGTGACACAATTTTTAAAGTAAACTCCTCCAAAAAAAGGGAGAAATGTTGATTCAGTCAATTATTTCTCTCTTTTGATAAAACTAATTGGTAATTGTATTTTAGCCTGATTAGTTGCCCTTACAACCAACTTGTAAAGAACATGCTAAATGTGCAGGTAGCGCCTGCCACTAATGTCCCAGAATCCCCTGAAATATTCTCCCGTAGAAAAATTCTGCAGCCGTGTTGCACCATCCTGCAGCTCCACCATTACTGCGATGGCGAGTCCCAATGACCTGGTATCTGCCAGCGCCTCCCGACATGGACAGTAGCACGGATAACTGGACCGACGACGTTGGAAAGTGATCTACAGTTACTGATAAGCGTATCATATGTATCGATCTCATACTTATTCTGTTTCACATATCATTTAGGCATCAGTACGTTCATGTAAACTAGGGTTCATCTGGCTGAAACTGCTTTCATCTCTCACAGGCAAAACAGCCCTTGTTATCGTGGAAGTGTTGTTAAGGCCAATATGTCAAAGTTTTTCCTTATTAATTTGGAAAAATCCAATCACCCAATCATCCAAGCAGCTCAAAGCAAGAGTGAATACCAACAACAGGAGAATATTTCAGGGGCCTGTGGCACATTTTGGGGGCACTACTTGCATGTTTGTGTTATTCATTCCACAGAAGTACGATCTTTTCAAGTTATACCTTGTTGTAAAGGTGACTAATCAGGTTTTCCAACGACAGGGTGGAAACAACTGCCTGAATTAACTTCTAGACTTTTCTTTTTAGCATAAATAAAATAATGTTGAAATTCTGGACAAGTTACTGAATTTGTGAAAAATAGAAATGCAATTCTTTCTTCTTTTTTTTTTTTAATTACTAAATTTTCTTATTTTCCACAAAGAAAATGTAAAATATATCAGTGCAATAAATTCTGTACGGTTTAAACTCCACCAGCAAACACACGACAGTGATTATTTATCATAATTATTAATCTAGTTCTAATCATTTTGGCCTTTTTGTTTGCTGTCATACGTGAGCGTATTCCTTCAGTCAGGGAAAGATCGTTCTGCTCGTTTCTGAAATGTCGGGACATCAAACTTATTCCGTCTACACATAATCAGCTGTGATGAAATTCATGATATCTGAAAAGAACTGATTAAAATGAACCCGATTTCCAAATTCCTACCCACGAGGGTATTCATGTTGTGGTGCGATCACAGTGCAAGAACCCGAAGCTATCCGATTCCCAAACACCGTGCTGTCTGAGGAGTCTGCACAAAGCGTCCAGCTCTGTTAGACCAACAAGTATGGAAGATTCAGAGGGTCGACATTTAAAACAAACCAACAAAGAAATCAAGTGGAAAAAGAAAACAGAACAAAGACAATTACAGCGCGTTTCCCCGAGTGTTTCAGAGCTGCATGTCAGGTTAGTGGACTTTGTTGGATTTGTTTTAAACCTTCCAGAAAACGTTGGGGAGCACGAATAGAGTTTGTTGTAATTATGATCATAATACACCGATTATAGCTATATGAGCGTAGCAGAGTAGGTTGGTGGTTGGAGGTAGGGTTGGGAGGTATCTCAGGGTTGGTGTTTACACGACTTTTGGTCTTTTTTCCCCCACGTTACATTCCTATAAAATCTGCTTGCATATAATGACACCTGTTCTGACTGCTCTGAAATCCGCCGCTGCCTTCAGTCGTCTTCCAGAGTCTCCGTCTTGATCTCGTTCCCCATGCTGCATCCTGCCTCGTCCGCCTGATTGGCCAAAGCCGAGCTGCTGTGACTCGCCGTCTTCTCCAAAACGACGGGGTCCTGGGGTTCGGACAGCGCGGCGTGGATGCTGGGCTCATCCTGGAGGGACGGGGAAGGAGGGGACCAGGATACGCCCGTCAGTCTGGAGCCTTCTGCCTGAGAGCCTGCCCCTGATATGAGGGAGCGGCCAATCAGAGAGGTGCCCCTCTGTCCGGACACGCTTCCTCTGGCCAGGGCAGAAAACCAGCTGGGGAGCAGCGTGGGGACCTGAAACAGGAAACGTTAAAAGAAAATGAAGGGTTTCTGGCCACGTGTGGATCTTGTAAAAATACATTAGTGGTAGTCGGGATGTACCTGAGTTGGAGAGGACAGGTCAGCTCGACCGAATGCAAACTGCCTGGCTGAAGCTCTCTTATCATATAAGGACACCTCACAGCCCTGCATCGGGTTAAACATTGTTTTCCAGTCATGTTCTGTCGCGGATTGTGCATAAAAACAGGCGTTCAAGCATTTTTGCTGTGTAGATTTCGTTCACCTGATCAGGGAAGTCGTTTCCATCCACCTCATCACTGTTGGACTGACCTCCTGGACTCTGAACCTCAATGCCATGGCTCTCCAAGATGGCTGCTTCTTCAAAAACACAAACTTCATCATAGCATATCAACTCTGGAGTTCAGAAGCTGCTCTAACGGAACAACATGCTGCTGCAGGCAGATAGGTGTACGCGACATCTGTAATGGTTCATGCACTCAGAAAAGCAGAAGACATTACCTATGTTAGCACGCCTCTTGATATCTTTGCGGCGGTTAGCAAACCAGTTGTAGACTTTTAGGGACGTAACTCGCTCCAGATCAGACAGCTTCTTTCCTGCAGCACACGGACACGAACAGATCAGATCTATGGTAAGTCAGTCTCTGCCTGACAATATTTCTGAAAGCACATTTAAAACCATCTTGAATTCTCTGACACGTGACTTTTCAGATCCTCCCCCAGGGTTACTGAAACGGATTACAGATGCAGGGCTTTTTCTAGGCTGTATATAAAAACTTCTGTATCAAGAATGTTTACATGCAAACCAAAGCAGCTGGCTCATTGGAAATGATAGAAGCATAATATCTAAGAAATGTTTATTTTCACCTGAATGTTTTAAGTTTATTATTGATCTGTGGATTAGCAGGAGGTCTGGCTGGTGAGAACCACCAATGGGGTCATTTTTGTGTTTTTTTTACCTGCTGTGCTCATCTTATCATTAAATGCTTTGCATCAATCAAATTATCCAAAACAGATTTTTTGCAGAAAGCCCCCTCAGGTGCATCTTCAGCACAACTCAGGCTCCTTGTTGTAAAGCCTGAACATGAGCAGACGTGTGTTTACATACATAAAACAATATCTCCAACACATTGTTGGCATCTCTTTCCAACATCCACCGCACAGCTGATTTAGTAGGTCTCAGTGCATCAGTGTCTTTCTTGTGTATTCTCCTAAACCTATGCGCTTGACATTGAATCAGCTTGATGGTTGTAGCGGTCCAACATCTGTGATGAGGAGACTTCATCACTGGGAAAACAGCACTTGATTTCCTCCTGAATCACGTTCATGCTGGACAAATCTGTGCGTAAAGACACACACAGTGGCCTCGAACCATTTAATCTGCAGTGGAAATTGTTGCTCCCCGTTGGGATTGCACTGCCTGCGTTTGTGGAGTCAGAACCCTGCATCTGCTCGTTTTCCTTCTGTGAGGTGCCATTTTGATTTAAAAAATAAAAAAATATCTTAAAGTTATTATTTTGGTGAGTCTGATGGAGGCTGCTCTCGCTTTTCTAACACCGCTCCTCCTTGTTCATAACACCTCCCAAAAAACAGAGGCAGCTTTTTCATTTATTCTAGACACACTTAGGGGATCGTTTCCTCATTTCCTCAACACGTGGCCGGTCTGAGTCGCCTTCTCCTGCATTGGAGAACTTAGTTGATAAAATAACTCAGTCTGGTCCAGAAAACCATCTTGCAGGACTTTAAAGCTGAACTGTCCGAGTAAAAATCCATCCTGTGGCCGTTTTTGCTTCAGAAACACAACCTGCTTCCTACATCCCTTCCCGAAATTATGCCGACAGTGCGTGCGTTAATCGCACGTTAAAAAAATTATCGCAGTTAAAAAGGAATTTGCATTAACTTTGACAGATCTCATTTTTAACGTCAAAATCTGCAATTCTGTCCGTTTTCCGTACTGGAGAAAATCTGGCCCATATGGCCCAATGTAACCAAATACTTCCCTTCATTGTTCAGTAAACAGGATAAAATGTTGTGGAGTTTAATCCCGTACCTGGTTTTTGAATGACAGCGTTGCAGGCAGTGGCAATCTCCTCTCTCTTGGCTTCATCAGGGTACTGGTTATCACTGAAGTAACTGGATACACACATGATACATGTGTCATTTTCAATGTTTTTCCCCCAGTTACCTCTGCTTCCATCTTCTGACAGCTCTCCTCCTCACCTCTCCATGACGGCCAGACACTCCTTCCTCCAGGTGAATCTGCTCCCTCGTCTCAGACGGAAACCCCCGGGAGCTGAGCTGAACGGGGGCGGGGTTTGGTGCCAGTCCATCATGTCCTCCAGGGCCAGCGGGGCAGCTCGCATGGCCAGAGTGGCACCTGGAGTCACAAACATTGTTGAGGATCAATAATTCCGTGTTCCTCCACCTAAAAAGTATTGGAAAAGCTCAACAGAATCTGCTAAAATGTTCACGTTATCTGCCTTTAAGTAAGGAATCTTGAACCAGACAGTACTGGTTTTAGACTGGAACCAACCGAGTTAAAACAACCCAGTTGTTTTCAATCAACACTTCAGTTCTTCTGATTCTAAGATGCCAATTAAGCATCAAGCAGATGCCATGGATATCATTTCTTCATAAATCGGCATGTAAATTACGTTTTCAGAGCAACACACTCCTCACTGAAACACTTTTTATAAGGAGGTTATGAAGTGGAGGTTTGAAAGTGTTACCAGGGTTGGTCTTCTCCAGCAGGTACCAGCGGAAGAAGCCTCGCTTCTTCTGCTCACTGAGGTCCGATCCTTGCTGCAGGAGCCAGTGGGAGATGCGGCTCTGACTGATCCCTGGAGAATGAGGAATCTGTATCACTCAGTGCGTTTGACGCTTGCATACAGCGGTATCCTAGTAGGCTGATACTCACCTGTTACCTGAGCAACCACAGCCTGCGAGATCCGTCTGTTTGCCAGGAAGGACTTGATCTCCTCTTTGATCACTGCACTGTCTCTCCTTCAACAGAAGACCAGTTTTCGCACTTAACACAGTTGCAATGCTTAAATACCAGATGCAACATGTATAATTAATGGTTGTCAGTGTGCGGAGCAACCAGAAGCCACTTCCTGCAGGAATATTCTTTCCTCTCCTTCTGATTTGATTTCATCTTCACACATTTTAAAATCAATACTGCTCTGATTGCTGCTGTCTGGCTGCAGATGAGAGGCACTTGAGTGTGCTTGAGTATTTGAGTGGGTAGTGTATGTCTAGCAATAATCCTAAAAGCATATTCAGATTGTGCTAAAGGCTGGCTTGTTGACAGTCAGAGCTTCTACTGCAGCCGGCAAGTTAAAAACCACACGAGAGCCTTTGAACTGCCAACCACAGTCAGGTTGTAGAAACACATGTAGGATCTAGCTGTAATCAATGACTACAGACTTACTTTGAGGGTGTCAGAGACTTTGAACCAGGTACTACCCCTCTTAACCACAACACTTAAAAGATTCTGGGCAACACTGTAAATGGATGTTACATTAGTTTTGAAAGTTCGTGCTCCTCTTTGTCTTTACTTTAATGTCTATAGTTAAAATTCTATGTATGTGTAGATTAAAATTGATAGTCACAAGAACTGATGTTTAAACATGATGGCATCATTTTCTATACTACAGTAGTTACAGGATGTTTCCCAGATATATTAATACTTTGATTGATACAACATCTATTACACATAGCAAGGCAATGACAAGTGTACCCACAGGTCTGTTGATTATAGGGAACAACACATCAAAAACTTTGTAAAGACAATTTAAGTCAAACAATCATTAACAATGTGAAAGCATTTTCATTTTCAAATACTGAAGTTATCATTTGGAAACCGACAGCTGCATCTAGACCATGATCCAAATTTTTCATAAAAAGTACAGCAAAGTGTTAACAGGCTAACTTAGCAGTCTTTTTCATGCTAAGCTAAAGCTAAAATTCTCAAAGGAGGCCTCTTCTGCAGCTAAAATATTACTTCAAGTTGTTAGCTGAACATAAAGTTTAGCCGTCATTAGGAGTGAGAAAAAAAAAGTTTCTTTCACAGTTCAACGGCATATTCTACCGTTAATTATTACTAATGATTAACCCATTACTTATATTACTTTTTCAAGTTTTGACCATTTAAATACTGTTTATATTCTTTTATCTCAACCATCTGTAAGAAAAAAAAAAACAAAAAAAAAAAAACTCCCATTGATTCTTATTATTGTCCCAAATAAATAATTATAGTTTCTCTCTTAATGTGAAAATGAAGAATTTTGTCTTGCTTAAGCAAATGTAACCACAATTGTTATTTTGTATAATATTATCCAGAACTGCATTTCCACCCAATTCGCAAAGTTGAAAAAAATCCATCATGATGCTGAATCAGAAAACTGGACTCATGCCTGTTGTTAACATTTTAGAGCACATTAATTTAGCTGCATAGTGGCATTATGTTAACAACTGGTTGCCAACCTGAATCAAACCTCAGAAAAGATGACAAAACAACTTTTGTTACTACTACTCGGCTACATACTATATAAAATTGGAGAAAGATGTAAACAAATTTCTCGTGGCTGGGTTATCTTTTTAATGACAGCGATAATGGCCGTGTTTATTCTCTAAAGGCAGCTCATCGCGTGTGTGATGTAATATGTGAGCAGCTTCTCAGAACTTTTCCCACATAATCTGTTTGCAACATCTCCCCCTGGTTACACAGCATCACCCGGAAACAACCAAATCCTAAAACTTAAAAATGAAAGATTTTTTCATTTCCTATTTAGTTATGTCCAATTTTGGTATTTTCATTATTAACCTTTTCCTTGCACACGTACAAGTGTAATAACTGAGGCTTTTTTTCCTGCAGCCCATTAACTGTTAATTTGTTTGCTTACACATGGAGCCATACTGTTGAGAGATACCAGAGCTTCAGAAAAACCCATCACAACTACCTCTTTTCAAATCTAATCTGCAATAAACAGGTCTGGCTTGGTTCTTCCTCTTATAAATTCAGGTTTAGCCTCCTCTCAGCCAAGTCTGGCCAGGTCTTACCTCATCAAGTCCTCCACCTTATCATCAACATCTATGTCCTCTTCACTGGCCTCAAACCCGTAGCCTGGTGCAGTCACACTGCCGCCGACCACACCGAGAGGAAACCGGGGCGGTGAAAGCTTCCCATTGGTGACGCCAACCAAACCATTCTGTGCAACCGCAGCTATTGCTACTGGTGAGGCTGCTGGAACTGGCAGAGGCGGGGAGGTGGTGTCAAAGTTGTTGCTAGGTGACAGTGAGAGTCGGTTGTCGGGAAAACTTGTCTGAGTAGAGGTGGATGTCATAGATGACGACGCAGAGACTGTGTTGGAAGAAGACAAGGAAGACGAGGGTGGCATGTAGGAAGGTTTATGGGTCAACTTGCGTCCATGTTGCCGGTCCAAGTGGTCAAGGGTGTCCAGAGCATGGAGGACTTCGGCTTGGGTGATCCCCGTCCGTCGAAGCCTCTGGAGGAGGTCAATCTGTTCAATGGTGAAGCGAGGCTCCTCACTGCGCTGGAACATCCTGCAGAGCATCATTTATATTGTGATTAGTGGAAGGTGCTTTAGACCACGACAGTCATTTAGCAGTTTGGATTAAAAGAGAGGATTAGACAATAATTACAGATCATCAAACTCTTAAATCAAAGCGCTACAATGAATAAAATTCATAGGTCGTCATTTGCCGACTCCACCAGTGTTTGTAGACCTGGAATTGTACATTTCTATCCAGGAATTTTTAAATGATCATTGCAGATCAATAATAATAATAATAATAATAATAATAATAATAATAATAAATGTTCTCAATGATTTAATTTTCAATATCATCATTATGCTATTTGCAAGAAGCTGGTGCCTCAACAAAAATGACCATGCACACCTCACCCTCACCCCTACAGTCACATTAAAATCCCCAATCAACTTGACATTAGGGGTATAAATCCCAAGTTTGACTAAATAACATAATCAATTCACTGGATAGCGATTCTATGTTTGCCACAATATAATTCTGATTGCATTCAAATCCATTCAGCAAGCGATGGATATGAGACAATATCTCTTTCTGATTTAACACGATCACTTCCGTTCATATCAAAGCACAAAAACAACTAAAACATCCAAATATAGTTTCCTCCCAGAGCTCTATCAAGACATTTTAATGAAAAAATAACAAAACTATTCTTTTAACACAAACAGACTCTGCCACATTTTGTGTATCGAGATGTAAAATAAAATGTTGACATAATAGAAAACTGAAACATTTCTATTTGTAGACAATAAAGCGGGACATGGTGTAAACCTTACAGCTATTCAAAGTGTCAGACAAAAACTTTTAGAACTTACTCATAATAAACAAATTAATACAAAACTTGATCATAGTTACACACCTTTGGGTATCAACATCTTCCTTATCAAATCAAAATAAGAAAAACACACACACCCCCCCACACACACCCCCACACACACACCCACACACACACACACACACACACTAACTTTAAGGTTTCTTCTCTGTGTGATGACTCAAGTCTCTTCCATAGTCACTACTTAATGACCCATATTTCACCATTTCTGAACCAAATTTTGACATAATCAACTAGTAGCATTAGAAAAAAAATAAAGTAGGAATTTTCTAATTCCTTTTTATTAATACAGTCTGGCAAATAGACTGAAACATATAATTACAACAAGTTTTCTGCATTAAAAAAAAACGCTTGTTTTCAACTGTCAGCTGTGTTTCTCTGGATGACAGTAATGAGGTAAAGGGGTGAAAAGCCTGCAATAGCAAGTGTTTCATTCATGCCATGCACTTCTGCAGCATGTACCGGTGATATAGCTTGATTCTAGTCTCAATCAGATGCAGCTGTTGTTGTGTGCTCGTTTTATTCAGGCATCTGTGCTCTCTTCATCGCTTTCTTTTCCAAAACTGAACTCCAAGCCCTTTATCACACATGAGGGACGGGATTTCAGTTCAGGCTTTATGGACTTTCCTGTGTGAGTTGGAAGCTCTCGTTTTCTCTGCGTTTACGATCTTCACTGAGCGACTGTTTGCCGTCTGAATTTCAGCACAGTTTGCTCAGGCATTTTTTTTACAGAAAATGTATGACAGGAGCCAGGAAAAGTTATGAATTCTGGCCAAGTTGCTATGAAATGACCTGAGACCAAAAGGAGACAGTCGTCTGTGCCGCCAAGGAGAATCAGACTAAAGTCAATGCATGTAATGCAGCCATGAAAGTGAAAGCCATGGCATCACATCCTGGCAATATGAGGTAGACAGGCAATTTAAAAAAAAAAAAAGAAAGTGTATGCTTATGTTATCTTAGCTATCATACCCATTATGAACTGTGTAAATAGAATAGTTAATTAAAAAAAAAAAGCTAATGATTTTGATTATTTGAAACAAGTTCAACTGATGAATGACGTCTGACAACCGAGCATCAGACTTCTAACCACCAACAAAATAGAACAAAGACACCAATGCAATCACATCTGGTAGCTTCCTGCCAGCAGATTTAAAAACTGTGTACACACACATATACACACACACAACCTCCTGCACACTGCTCAGCAGCTGCTATCCAGATATGAAGTACATTCCTCCAGATTCAATTAGGCTGTTATTATGGCGATGCTTTCAACCCCAGTAATCAGGCTTTGTTATGCAAATGAGCCCAGAGCATTCTGTGCTATTGTTCAGAACCGCATCCTATTACTCTAAACAGCATACACCCTGACCTAGAAGTGGTTTTAGCCTATTAAATGTTACTTCTTATCATCAGATGTGTTTTGATACGCTTTGTGTTTCTAAACATGCAGTGAACTGGGAAAACCTGCACTAATAATAGTCACAAAGCCCGTCTAATGGAGAAGGTGGGGAGGGATGTGGAGGCTAGAAGGGAAGGTAAACGGAAATAAAAGATAACACATCTGTCTTGACGCTTTTGTTCTTCTCCCTCTATTTTTTTTTTTTTATTTTTTTTTGCTGGTGCAAGGAGAAAAAACAGAAAACAGCAGAAAATCAAAGTCAGCAAGCACATCAACGCTTATAGATATGCGAGAGGGAGATAGCGTGCGCCTGTGTTTGTGTGTCTTGGGAAAAATGCCAGAAAAATTTACATCTCAGGCAGCCAAAGCTTCATTCTCTCTATTCCTGCCGCAGAGGATGACTCATGGTGAATCAATTGGACTGATACAAATAATCAATACAAGGCAGCATAATGGTTATCTCAGCTGCTGCTGCACTTTATTCACGATAACTGATCAAAGTGATCTGTCAAGTTTAAAATAAAAAGGTAAAAGGTAAAAATGATGCACGTTTTTTTTCTTTGACATGTGTTTTATCATGTTTATGAAACAGATGCACATTAAAGTTCCCACACTTCATGTTTTCCTGGCTTCTCTGCAGTGTTAAAACAATTCATTATTACCTTAAACGTTACCCAAAACTGAATACAAGCAAGAGGTTTATACATGTTTTAGTACATTCATGCAGAAGTTTATTCAGTAATCTAAAACTCCTGTTGAGACTTTTCTTTTAGCAAACCAACCACTATCATGTCATACGTCCCAGGTTTCCTTGTATGGTCATATTCTCCAGGTAGTGTTCTCCACCTACAGCATGCAGGTTATCCACCGTGACCATTTTAAAAAGCAAAAATCGTTGCACTTTATGAAATTACTCAACTATTGCACAGCGGGATTGTCTGGCTACGTAGCATGCACTCTAAAAAATGGATTAAATGAAAAGCAAGCAAAAGCCACTAGAAGATGAAGCCTGATACGGCCGAGTGAGTAAACAACCAACATCAGTCATGACCCAGCCAGAACGCCACAACTCGTTTGCTTAGCCGGTAGAGCCCCCACCAACCTCTCCCTGCAGCCTGTCCCAGCTTCTCACATCGGACCGAGCTGGGGTTTGGCCAGTATAAAGGCAACTAAAGCAGCTAACAGTACTTTGGGCTGATACATGTGTTCACTGGGCAACCAAAAATTTTCATTTATAGCTTCTGCAACTGTTCAGAAGCATGGATTTGGACAAAAAAAACAGTTTCCATCAGATAATTATATTAGCAAATTATATCAAATTAATAAAGTAATCTACAGTTTGTTAAAATATTGAATAATAAGGATTTTACCCCAAAATCTAACATCCCAAATGTTTCCCATGAATCCAAATTTTTGGACCCAGATTTCAACTTTGTCAATTGCCTCGTTTCCACTGAGCAGTCCAGCTCGGGTCAGTATGGTATCATACGCAATTTTCTATGTTTGCATTATAAATGGGGGTCCATAAAACCACAACATTTTATGGGCCCCTTTCGTTGCATTTCCATAGGAGAATGGTACAGTGCAGTTAGGAGGAAGCTACTGGTGCCAGACAATACAGTCCACTTCTCGAGACAAAAGCAAGCATGAGAGATAAACATCTCGTAGGAGTTCAGACGCTTTACTTCAATGTCCATTGAAAAGATAATCAGAAAAAGATGCCAGCAAGCAGAAGTAAGGTCTGGTCGGGTCTGGAACGACAAACATTCTTCGCCATCGTATCATAATCGTTAGCTGTGTCACATTCGTTGGTACAGTCAATCGTAGGGCTGGGTGTCATCACTAATTCCCTGAATCGATTCGATCCACAATAGTCTATTTCGATTTGATTTCAATTCATTTACAGCTAATTGTTTAATTCAATTCAATTCATCTTTATTTGTATAGCGTCAATTCCCGACAATGTCATCTCAGGGCGCTTCACAGACAATCAGTTTGAGCCAATCTGATTGTCATTCATTGATTCATACGAGC
>JAOXYM010000001.1:31792816-31817699 GCA_028567055.1 Leptatherina wallacei
CTGATGTATTTTGGTCCTAAACTATTCAGAGCTTTATAGACCAGCAACAGAACTTTAAAGTCTATCCTCTGATGGACTGACAGACCAGTGTAAAGACCTCAGAACTAGACTGATGTGGTCTACTTTCCTGGTCTTAGTGAGAACTGGAGCAGCAGAGTTCTGAATAAGCTGCAGTTTTTTAGGAGACCTGTAAAGACCCTGTTAGAATAATCAGGCCGACTAAAGATGAAAGCATGGACTAGTTTCTCCAGGTCCTGCTGGGACAGTTTGGTTTTTGTTCAGCTGAAGAAAGTTCAGGCTCATCCAGTCATTAATCTCCTCAATGCAACAAAATGTCCAGTCATAGCTTTGATGTGGAGGTTTGGGGGAATTTATTGTTGCTGATGACGGCTGTGTCGTAGTGCTGCTCATTAAATAGTTTGGCACAGATGATTTGTCACTGTTTATAAAAAGAAATGGGTGCAAAAGAACAAAAAACAAACCAATCATTTAATTATAATTGCTTAAAAACTAAAAATGCCAGAACATGTGATCGTCATGTGCATAGTTAACTGATTGGGAACAACCCAGTGGGACTCTGGCAATCGGGGGTGATGAGTCAACCTTAGACGAGAGGCAGCTTCCATATCTGCAGTAAGTTTGATCCCCTCGGGGCAGACAATGACTCGGTACCGAAAAAGAAAGATGGAAAGGCTGCAAAATTGGTCAATGTAGGCTCAGCTGCTATGACGTGATTAAATTTTTTTATAAATAAATAAAAATGTTATCTGCATCTAAATATACATGAAATATAAATATTTCCACCATGCTCTGGAGATGGTTATGACAGTATGCTATCAGAAGAAATAGAAGATAAGGAATACTTTTATCATTGCTCTGGCTCAATAAGATCTGATTTATTTTATTTATATAGATAATAGAAAATAAAATCTACAAATATTACAAAAAATACCAGAAAGGGTCACAAAAAAACAAAAATACAGATAAAAACAAGAAAAATAAACAATCACATATTGCACCAAACGGTTTGGTTGTCCTTATTTATTTGATTTTGAAAATGTCTTTAAATTAATTAGCAGTTTATGTGTTTGTGCTTCTTCAGGACCAGATTGATGCAGCAGTGAAACAGCTACTGGCCCTGAAGGCAGAGTACAAACAGGTCACAGGCCAGGAGTACAAGCCTGGAGCAGCCCCAGCTCAGAAGACCCCTGCCCCAGCCCAGAAGACCCCCACGCCAGCCCAGAACAGCTCAGCCCCAGCCTCATCTGCAGCTGGACTCTATGAGAAAGTTTCCGAACAGGGAGAGGCGGTCAGAAAACTCAAGACTGAAAAAGCCCCCAAGGTGAGAATGACCTGTTTTCCCGTTCAGATGCGCTCCAGCTGCTTCAACTAAATGTTCTTCTTATTTCTGGCTGTTATTTAGGATCAGGTGGATGCTGCAGTGAAGCAGCTCTTGGCTCTGAAGGCAGAGTACAAACAGCAGACCGGACAAGATTACAAGCCTGGGCTACAAGCCCCAGCCGGTCCTGCACAGACCCAGACCAGCTCCGCCTCCACCCAGTCCAGCTCTTCTCCACAGGCCCAGGAACTTTACTCAAAGGTGGCTCAACAGGGAGAGCTGGTGAGGAAGCTGAAGACTGAGAAGGCCCCCAAGGTAAGGGACCAAGCCCACAAAGTATTTCCAACAAGCCAGGCAGTTCTTCTTGTGCAGGTCCAGACTTTTAGCCATCTTATCCAGATATTCTCTTCTCGTTATTGTGTTTAAGGACCAGGTGGACAAAGCTGTAAAGTCCCTTCTAGACCTGAAGACCATGTACAAGAGTTTGACTGGAGAGGACTACAAACCAGTGACTACTCCTGGAGCCACTGGAGGAGAAGATAAAAACCGCAAGGAGAGGGAGAACAAGTCTGAGAAACAGGGAGGAGGAGGAGGAGGAGGGGGGAAGAAGGGTAAAGGAGACAAGGCAGGTGCTGGTAAGGAGTCATCAGGAGGAGGAGGAGGAAGCGGTTCAGGAGAGGGTCAAGGCCCCAAGAAGCAGACACGGTGAGAGACTGGAGAGAGGTGAAGGAATACACGCAGACAGTGATAATCTGTAAACTTTACATTAGCAGCTCACATTTTGTATAAAATGTGACTTCATGCAGGAAAGTTATTTGATTTTTTTTTTTTTTTGGCACATTATAAAAGATCACGTGAGCACCGTCATAATTATACTGAGGAACAAAATGTTATTGTACTTTTTGCATCCATAAGTGCAAATGATGCAGTTGCCTTTTTTAAAACATGAACCTGTTTCTGGTTGATTATTTGTCTCTCAAACTTTAGTAAAGGGAAGGGTGTTTGTGTCTGAAGGGAATAAAAACGCTGCCGACAAACAGATCTGGAAGGATGACGCAACAGTCGCAGTTGGTTCTGACGTTTTGTTGAGATCTACCAGAAATTAAAAGTTTGTCTGAGCAAATAAAAAGTCTGTTATACTAAGTCGGTTTCTCAGATGTCTGTTTGCAAACACACTACATTTATCTGAATGAGATGGGTTTTTTTTTGTAGAAAACATTGAATGGTCAACTTATGGTTACTAGCAGTTGATGGGAAATAATAATCTTTGGAGTTTAGCCGGACTGGTGTTGGTAAGAACAGACGTTCAGCTGCCTGATGGTTTCCAGTGCCTTACTGTAAAAGTTATGTTGGTACATGGGACTGTTGATAAGGATACAGAAGATGGATGATCTGTTAACGCTGATGTGGTGAGTCTGAAGGGTTGATGTGATTTTTATCTGCATTATCCATGCCTGTCCGCCGTCTGCCTTGACATCTCTGGCTTTGTTGTTGTGCTACACTACCAAAGGTGTATATTTATATTTTCTGCCTGGTATGGCATAAACTCGCAGAATAAAGTCAATGCTGTTTAGCGGTTGAATTATTCTTGTGTTGGCACCATGGGGTTGACATTTCAGATTGTAATAGAACGTTTTGATAAATATTGGCTTGATTATTATGGAATTTTGTCCTTTTTAAGAGGCTGTGCTCAGAGTGTCTCCTCGTGTATTATATATAATATGTTACATTTATGATCAGCTATTTGATCCATTATTTAATCCCTCGACAGGTACATGTGGTATCAGTGAATCCATAGACTCAGTTAAAGGGGCTAACAAACGAGTGAATCCGACACATAGGAATTCACTCATGAACAGCTGACTTTTCCTCCAGTGCCACCAGCAGATCAAACTTTCTCATGTTTCAATACTTTAGTTGGCATACGTTCCAAATTTACATTACCATAAACCGAAGTAGCACTCTGTTTGGTAGAAATTAGCAAATATTAGCAGTTTAACACAATAAATGACGGTCTTGAACCTGTTTTAGTTTCCCATTCTAACATTAGCATGTTAGCATCATCATTTGTGATAACTGGCAAATGTTAGCATGCTAACACAATAAATTGTGCTAATTGGCAGCTGCTATCATGCTAGCACTACTAAAATGTTAAACATGCTATATAAACTGTACCTGTCTAATATTGGCTTGTTAGCATTATTATTTGTACTTATTAGCAAATGTTAGCATGCTAACATAAACTAAAATGTTGAGTGTGCTACATATTTGTGTCTGCCTAGTATTAGCTTGGTAACGTTGACTTTTTTTCATGTTAATTATAGCGCATATGAGGATGTTAACACAATAATTTGCCTTCAGGGATTTATAAAAAAAAAGGTTTTAATTCAATTTCTTGAACCAAAATGTTGACCATGCTACATATTGTGTCTGCCTAACATTAGCATGTTAGCATTGTCATTCTGAGCATATTAAAATGGTTAGGCCTCACAGAGCCACTAGCAGGGTTGTAGGTCCGTGTACAGTCTGGTTTCTGGCTTCTTAGCTTCCTTTAAATGGTAACTTAATACTAAAATGGATTATTAGATCTGATTATAATGTAAGATATGGAAAAAGTACAGAAAATAACTTTTGTTCCTCTGTTACAATAATTGGACTAATTTGGTGTAGAAAAAAAAATCTAAAAGTGTTTTTGTCACATTTATTTGCTGCAAAAAAACTAACTTGCTTTGAGTTGCATGATTGGTTGGACTGGGATTTTCATTAGTTGCACATTGTTGATCCTTGTTTTAGAAATTGTGTTGTGGAATAGACAAACTTATCAGGCATGATCTGACACATCCATAGAAGTATGTTATATTTTCCCATCATCACCACAGCCTTGAAATAGATAAATGTGATGCCTTAAAGTTGAATTAATTGCTTGTGAAGTAACTTTATAAATAACTTGCATTATTTATAGCTATTATTGAATTACTTCTCAGTCAAGGTTTGTTTAACACTAATTTGTTCGCCTCTGGTCAGGTTGGGCTTAGAAGCCAAGAAAGAGGACAACCTTGCCGACTGGTACTCTCAGGTAAGTCTTCATTCCAGATACCTTCTGTTAAGATGGATAAAGTTCTGTTGAAAGTTTATTTTCCTTCTCCTTCAGGTCATCACTAAAGCAGAGATGATTGAGTACTACGATGTAAGCGGCTGTTATGTGCTGCGCCCCTGGGCTTACTCCATCTGGGAAGCTGTTAAAGACTTCTTTGACAGGGAGATTAAGAAACTGGGTGTGGAGAACTGCTACTTCCCCATGTTCGTTTCTCAGGCTGCACTAGAGAAGGAAAAGTCACACATTGCAGACTTTGCTCCAGAGGTAAATAATAACCGTTGTGATGGTGTTATATCCATTTAAAAGGAAAACTGTGGAATTTACACTCAAAGTTCAAGAAAATAAACAAAGAAAAAGGAAATACGAGTTGTATACTTCACTGACACAGTGCAGAATAAGACAGGTTTCTGACATAACTGCATAAAAACAACATAGAAATTCCAGTTTATATGTGGTTAGAGTTAAGTTTCCTGTAAGTCAGTTCGGCCAATCAATGTTGTCCCCAAGCAGAAAAGCAAGCTTTACTACAGTGGACCCTCCTCTCAAAGAGGTTCCCTGAAGAGCACAGGCGGTCCCTGAGATTTTGACCATTCAGAGCCATTGTAGTTAAAAAATTGAGCTCATGTCCACATAGACATAAGTTAGTCTATCTACTCAAGTTTTTAGGCATTTGCATGACGGGGGTCCTCAAGGAAAATAGGTTGGGAACCACTGCTTTAATAGACTCGAGCTAAAGGTGTTGGTATGAAGGTCATGTCTACAATGAAAAGAATAGTCAGTTATATCAGTAGTATCAAAGCCTAAAAATATGAAGCTGGACATGTGGCTAATGTCATCTTTAGTGATCATGGTGTTCCCTTTTTAAGGTTGCCTGGGTAACTCGTTCAGGAAAGACTGAGCTGGCGGAGCCGATCGCTGTCAGACCCACCAGTGAGACAGGTCTGTAGCAGCTCTTTGGTGGAGTTACATCTGCAGACAGACTCGATATGTGGCTTTTAAAATATTTACTTTGTTTTGAATGAAACTGCTGATGCATTTTTACTAATCCATATATTTTATCTTCAGTGATGTATCCAGCTTACGCTAAATGGGTCCAGTCCCACAGAGATCTGCCAATCAAGCTCAACCAGTGGTGTAATATTGTGGTGAGTGGTCAACACTCCTACGTCTTTACCTTTTCTTAATAATCACAAGCTCTCTGTTGCACTGGTCTTTCTCTTAACTCTGTCCTCCTCGCCTGCCTTTAGAGATGGGAGTTCAAACACCCCCAACCCTTCCTGAGGACACGAGAGTTCCTGTGGCAGGAGGGACATACAGCCTTTGCAACAAAAGAAGAGGCGGCCGAGGAGGTAACAGACATGACAATGCAGCCTGAGACCAATAACCTGTCTTACACAACAGCACAGAAAGCTGTAACTGACTTGCCACGAGACAAATAATGGTGGTTCTTTTTGTGCTATGCCTGTGCAGGTGCTCCAGATCCTAGATCTGTATGCCAGGGTCTATGAAGAGCTGATGGCCATCCCTGTGGTAAAGGGAAGGAAGACTGAGAAGGAGAAGTTTGCAGGAGGAGATTACACTACTACCATAGAGGCATTCATCTCCGCCAGCGGTCGAGCCATTCAGGTGGGTTTATCTACTAATAATTACACAAGTAAAATATTGCATTAAATCTTAATGTCATCTTTCCATTGACCTTTAATTTTTTCCTCTGCAGGGTGCCACGTCCCACCACCTGGGCCAGAATTTCTCCAGGATGTTTGAGATTGTGTTTGAGGATCCCAAGAGACCAGGCGAGAAGCAGCTGGCTTTCCAGAACTCCTGGGGAATCACAACCAGGACCATCGGTGTCCTCACCATGGTCCATGGAGACAACATGGGGCTTGTGCTCCCACCCAAAGTGGCCTGTCTGCAGGTAGACAGTTACACACCATAATACAATACAGCACAAACGCATTGGGGACATTGTAGATTTTATGTAACTCACCAGGTGAAGTAACAGCGAACCTAACATTTCTCTTCCTTTTCCCAGGTTGTCATCATCCCATGTGGGATCACTGCATCCTTGCCAGAGCAGGAGAAAGAAGCACTCTTGGCTCAGTGCTCTAAATACCTCAACAGACTCCTGGATGCTGGTGTCAGGGTGAAGGCTGACCTCCGAGACAACTACTCCCCAGGATGGAAGTTCAACCACTGGGAGCTAAAGGTCATTAGTCATTTTCTAATAGTAGTAATCGTACTTTTAGTTAGAATTAATTGTTTGGAATGGGAACAGAAGAGCTCAACAAGTGATTTAAAAGTTTCTCCTGTATTGTCCCTTTCATCCAGGGAGTTCCTATCCGTGTGGAGGTGGGCCCCAAGGACATGCAGCAGAAGCAGTGTGTCGCAGTGAGGAGAGACACGGGTGCAAAGATGACAATCCCAGAGGCTGAGGCTGAGAAGAGGCTGGTCAGCCTGCTGGAGGACATCCAGAACAGTTTGTTCAGGAAGTAAGACAAATGGCTCCATTTCTGCTTGTTGGCAATGCGCCTTAAAAAAAATAGAACAAGAAATAAAGCAAGCTTGCCGGATATAATAGACATTTATTACAAAGAAAAAATAGAAAGCTTTAAATCTTTGTGTGTTTTTGTTAGAGCTTCAGATGACCTGAAGACTCACATGGTGGCTGTAGACACAATGGAAGAGTTCCAGAAAGAGTTGGAACAGGGAAAAGTGAGTAAACCAACCCACAACACACACTCTGTCCTCATCATTAGTAGATAATCTTATGATACGCGTGTCTTGCTTGACAGATTGTCCAGATTCCGTTCTGTGGAGGAATGGAATGCGAGGACTGGATCAAGAAAACCACTGCCAAGTACGTCTGACATGTCTGAAGAAGTTGTTGGTTTTTGCTAAAAAAAAAACTAAAAACTAAAATTCTTTTATTTTTTCTTCCTTCTGTAGGGACCAGGACCTGGAGCCTGGAGCTCCGTCCATGGGAGCAAAGAGCCTTTGTATCCCCTTCTCTCCCCTGAAGACCCTGCAGCCTGGCCAGATGTGTGTTAGCGGCAAGGAGCCTGCCCAGTACTACACTCTGTTTGGACGCAGCTACTAAAAACCTGCTCCACCCGGATGAAGATCTCCTTAGAAAGGGCTTTCCCCCATCCCCCCCTCCCACCTCAAACCCGTTTGTTCTTTTCTGATCTGATCTAATGTTGGTGTTTAAGCTGGCTGAGGTATATGAGCTGTAGGGTCCGGAATGGGGAACATGTACTTCACTATTTTTTAAAACGTGTTAACATTGAGTGACGCACTTGAAAATGAGTGGAAGTGAGAGAAATTGTTTACTCTTGGATTTCTTTCATGGTCTGTTATCTCCTCCTTTCAATGAGCTGACCACTCTCTAAATGTCATCTGTGTCAGAGGAATACTCAACGTAACTTCCCAGAAAACTGTAAAGGAACGAAAATTTCTATCAAATATGTCAACTCCTGCAGTCCTAAATATAGTTAAGATAGTAGTTTGGGTAATATTATACGAATTAAGTGGATTTGGGCCTTTTGGAATCTGTCAAAACTCCCCCAAAATGAGTATTGATGAAAATAACATCTCAATCATTTTCCAGTCTACGAGTCTTTGTCAACAGTTGTATCTCACTCCCAGCCACACTGTCTCAGGAACTCTGCAGGTACTCAGACTTGTCAGCTCTGCTGTTTTACCTGGTTCTATTGTATGGCTCATGGTGGCCTCCAAGAGCCACATTATGTACCCCTGTAATAAACTGAGTAAGTTAATTCAGTAATGTAGCCACCTGTCACCTCTCTCCCACAGAAGAGCTCTGCAGCCTGTGTATAATAAAGTAATTTCCATGGCAACCTGTTCTGTGTGACTTGACGGGTCAGTTATTGTTTGACTGTATTGGTAAACTGTGTAACTGAAAAGATGCATTCATTTGGGGTTTGTGTATATCAAGAAGTTAGCTTATATCTCTGAGAAAAAAGAAAAAAGTTTAACAAAACTATAAGTTAATGCTAGTTTACAGCATTTTATCTGAAAGATATGGTTTATTCCAGAATTATTAAATTATTGTATCCAATAAAGTTAGAGTAGTTCATGAATACCAAAGTAGGAAGCTTCCCTAGTTATATAATATTCAGTCCTATTTAAGCAAATGGTTCAAACGTGACACTTCCGGTTTATTTTCAAAGTAAACCAAATAACTAAACAGTGTAGCTGAGATTAGATGCAGGACATGAGCAAAAACCAAAAAATAAGCAGCATCTTGCTAAGTTTAAATGATATTGGAGACTGCAAAGCTGAAAGCAGAGTTTGTATAGGGAAAATATCTGTCTGTGTGTCATGATGTTCAGAGATTTGGCCTTTTTATTTGAAGTGTTTGTTGTGGTTCTTTGCATAGCTGTACATTTAAATGTTTGATTAAAATGTTAAACAGTAGTAACTAATTCATAAAAAATTAAAAACCTTTTTGAAAACTGGATGAAAAAAAAACAATACACCATTTATTATTGCTAAATTAGGTTAAAATAGAAGAAATGAGTGACACTAAATGAAGAACCATTTTGAAGCTGGAAGAGCTCTTCTAAGGCAGCCAAACCTTTAAAAACATGAAACAGATGGCCCTCCCATATCTATAATAAATTAAGAAAAATTACTACAGTCCCCATGTAAACGTTTCCATTATGAATCATACATCTATTGTCTGCATGATTACTTTAGTGTGTAAGGTCATTTATGAAATACTGTCTGAACAAAGAACAGCTGAATGAGGAGAGAAATTTGATTTAAGTTATAAATGAAAAGGAAAAACAAAAAATGTGGTTGGATGGTGTAAAAACTAGGCTGGTTAGTAACTGGTTATAAAGTTACTTTTTCCGTTTGTGGACATTGAGAAAAGGTTATTGTTCAGCATTTTCATGAAAAAAGTCAATTTAAAGTAAATTGTGCATTTTGTTGCAACCATTATGAAGGTGTTATATATATAAAAAAAAGTGTCTGGTAGAAACCTTGGTACATTTAGGAATTTACCAGCCATATTGGTAAATGATTAAAGTTTCTGAGCCCTGATTAAGATTAAGATTCATTTATTTCTATGCATGATTGATTACCCGTTAATTCCTTGCAGTATAGTAAAAAAAAAATATAGTACTAAATGTATCCATACAATCAATATATTTGTAAGCTGTCAGTGTGCCTTTTACTTTGAAGGCTTGTACCGGAAGTTCTCTCTCTTAGAACTCCCTCAGCTGAATTCCTCTCTTTTCCTTTCCTGTCAGTTTTGCTCTCCGGCGAAGCTGCGATCTAGTCGTCTAAATTCTTTTTTACAAAAATGAGCGACAAAGGTCTGTCAGACGAAGCAGTGGCAGCAGCTTGTAAAGATGGAGACCCCATAACTAAGGTAAAGCGACATTCATCTCTCGTTAAATTGAATAAATCTTAAACTAGGCAAGTAAACCCAGCAGGCCAATGACTTGCAGACCGGTTAACCTGCTATTAGTGTTGAGTCCATTATCGGACGCATTTCTCCACAACAGGCGGCTTGCTGTCGGTCGGTAGCGTGGGATTTGGATTAACTCACGATGTTTAAAAGGACTGTTGTGGATAAATAACAAGAACTGTCATGTTTTAGTTCATGCCGCTATAAGCTAACTTTGAACCTTTGACGTTTGTTGTCGCGCGGTGATACATTCACTCCAAACTTGCCAGAGAGCGCGCGCAGAGAAACGTCAGTACGCCGCGAATAAACCGTGTTCATTTGACTTTTAAGAAAGTTGGTATTCACAGTAGGCGCGGCCAGGAGACGCTAGAAATAGCTCAGGTATTGGAAGTAGTGGGTGCGGGAGCTAATTTGTTAGCCAACAAACGCATGGAACAGTTTGAGGTACTTTTATAGTCCGTACATCCATCTGACTGTCCTGTAAGATAGACAGCAAGTCCACGAAGATTGCCTGAATATGCCCGCGAGCAAGTCAGTACATGCTGAAAATCATGAACTGAGTCAATAATTCTCTGCTTTGCATTCAGTGTTTGAAATGCTATAGCAGTCAGTAAATGCATATATCAGTGAGAGAGCTGTTTTACTGCTTTCTGTGGATAATTTCTCAGATTGGTGTTCACTTCTTTTAAGACTCAAAGGTAGGAATTCAAAGAATGTGCTCACACCTTACACATTCTGGCAGGTTAACGTTGAGGTGTGAACTTTGCCCAGCCAGAGTGTGAGAAATGAAATAATAGAGGATTTATAATTCCTGATCAATGTCCTTTGGAAAGGTTTTGTATTATTTTCCCCTCTTCCCATTTGCTTAACTACTCTACTGTGTGGCATCATCAACCAAACTGGAATGGTTGTGACATGTAGGTGGAGCAAAGTGGACTATCTGTGGCTGGCTGGCCTTATATGTGTAATATTCAGTTATGAAAATGTTAGTGTAGGCGGAAGGAGGCAGTTGCCAAGCTATAGAGATAACGCCCATCTGTGAAACACACACACTTGTGCGGTAAAAGTTTTGTGTATTTGACATGAGAATGTTTTCAGGGGAGAAACCAGAGGTCCAGCTTGAGTATGTCTGCACAATGATTTGTTTCACAAGATGTTTATGCATTCGGTTTGGTATTATTTCTCTAACCATAATACAGTTTGTTGACTTGTGCATGGCCGAGTTGATGTTCCTGCAAGCCTGCCACCCGTAATACACAAGCAACAATCATTTATGAGACGTCATGCTTTGACTTATGAGCAGCAGCTTAGAACTTTTTTACATTAAAACACTAAGAGTTGAAAGTAATTAAATCCAAACAGGCCTCATGTGTTCAGTGTGTGAGCAATAATAGTGTGTTTGGTTGCACTGAGGTGCAGATTAGCTGATCACTTTTTTCAGCTGAGTGCCAAGAAACAGGTTTTCCTCTGCTTTGATTCAGGTCCTCTACATGAGCTTTTGATCATGCTGGAGGTATGTATGTAAAATATTATGGACACAGTCTCAGAAGATTCAGACAATGTTCAGATGGTAGGTTTGATTTAACTTCATTTAATTAATAATATACATTCATTATACATTTGCGAGTCTTTTCAAAAGAAGTTGGGACAGTAAAGTAAAGCTTTTACGATTTAGTAATGTTCCTGTTCATTCGCTCTAAGACATTCTGGACACTAAACAGCAAAGTGTTTCAGTTGTTGTTTTGTCCCATCCTCGCTAAAAACACATGTTTATAAAATGTTTATTAATTCCAGGGAGAAATTAAGAATATTTACAGCAACAATATGAATTATTATTTATCATTGCAGATTAAAAAAATTTCAATTCTCTGCTAGCGACACGTCAGGACTGTCTTTTCTTTGTTGTGTTGTCTATTAAATATGCTGCTCTAGAATCTCATTGAACTCTTCTACATTATGTCATCGTAGAAATGTTAATGAGCAAAGGCGCTGACACGACCCCATACCATCACTGAGCCTAGTTTGGACTTGTCGCTGATGGCAATAAGGATGGTCTAGGGCACGTAGTTTCCATTTCTTCCAGGAAATATCTCAAAAACTGATCGGTTTGACCACAGCACATGTTTCCACTCTATGATGCTCCATCCCAGATACCTGCAAGCCCAGAAAGGATGAAGTCTTCTCTGGAATGAGGTTTCCTCTTGTTTCACAGTGAAGTTTAAAGTGGCATTTGTGAATAAGACCTGATAAAGGTTCCCTACGGTAATTTGCCCGTGACAATATGTTAGTAAACAATGAATGATGGCTCCTGATGCTGTTTGAGTTGGTATTCAGCTTAGGCTGGCAGCTTTGTGCCTGGCACTCTGAAATCCCTCCAGATTGCTTTGAATTGTTGATGATATTTAGCACTGTAGAGAGAAAAATATAAAATTCATTCCAACTCCAACTCTTTTTAAAAGGTTTTCTCATATTTGATGGTATTATAGAGGATCTCCTGCCCATATCTGCTCCTCATGGATTCAGTATTTCATGGATGCTGCTTTTGTAACAATCAGTATTACAATCATATGTTGACATCACCTAAATATTTTTATGTACAGTAACAGTCAAAAGTTTGGACACAAATAAATGACAGAAATGATTAATATTATTATTATAAACTTTATTTGTACCCCTTCCTCATTTCTCATAACATCCCAACCTTATGGAAAAGTACAACAGTGTGAATAAGAAGATAATCAGTCTGTAGGCCACTCATCTGTGTTAGCTGCTTTTAGAGGGTTTCTTTCTTTCTTTTGTGTGTTCTTGCTTGTTAGTTTCTTTCATCATTAGGCCTGTAAGCAATAAGTTAATTATTGGCAAGGTAAAAATAAGTGACTGCAATAAGTTTGTCAGCCACAATAATTTTCATTCACTCTCTCTGGTATATTTTTGTTGCTACTCTTTTGTTTACAGAGGTCCTAACTGGTAGTTATACTGTTTTTCCCTGTTTGGGCCCCATGTTTAATATTTTTTGAAGAGAAATTTTGTTGACAGAGACTTTATTATCTATCGAATTTATTGTTATTTGTTGTGTTTGGTTTTCATTAATACATGAGACTTAGTCGCTTCTATTTATTGTTTTTGTTCAAGTTCCAGTGAAAATGTTTTTTAGAAATGAAAGTTTATTGATCTTTGAAAGGATGTAATTGCATCATTGCAGGTTATGGCATATTATCAGCTGAAAATAGTCTCGAAATGACATCATTGCTTAGCACAATATTATCGTTTATGGCAATAATTTCTGAGATGATTAATCGCACAGCAAAATTTGTTATCGTGACAGGCCTGTTCATCATTGTCCTGTGTACTACCTGGTGGAGAGCCACGGCTTACAAGTCCAGCTCAGAGTTCAGCTCCTTCACAACACCCTAAGAATAACTACCTGTGGTGCAACACATCCAAACTTCTGCCTTTCGGAAGTTGCTTGGGTAAAGATTTTTCCTTGTGTTTTTGTGTTTTAGGATTTCATGATGCAGCAAACTATGCTGAGGGTGAAAGATCCGGTGAAATCCCTGGACTTCTACACCAGAATCCTCGGCATGACGTGAGTGTTGGTGTGGGATACAGTTCAGTTAGCGAAGCTAATGAACCGTTTAGGTTGAGACATTTTGGAGACCCAGGAAGACATGGAGAGTTCCAGGAAAAGACCAAACACTCAGAAATGCAGTCGTGCATGAGGGAACAGATCTTTCTGCACAAGCTTCACTTCATACAGTTTTTGAAAGTGTATGTGATGTGCTCCTCTACATCTCTAAACAAAAGTTTTCCCTCTGGTGTGCAATATCTTGCAGGCTCCTGCAAAAGTTTGACTTTCCCTCCATGCGTTTCTCTCTCTTCTTCTTGGGCTACGAGGACAAGAAAGAAATCCCTGCAGATGTGAAGGAGAAGACGGCCTGGACCTTTTCCAGGAGGGCCACCATCGAGCTGACACAGTAAGGACAGGTCTCCTACACGAAGTACCAGCTGTTCATGAAGGGAAAAAGACCACTCGGTGTCTTTTGCTGTTGTTTTCTTAATTTTCTTACTCCATCACTGTCTTCCTGCTTAGTCTGCTTAAAGTATTTTAGGCCACATGGTTTAAACTCCAGCTGGAATAATCATCCATTTCTCTGCTTCCTGTTTTGTTTGCTCTTCATCTCAACTCATTTATATCTCCTTCTGTCCCTTGTGTCTTTCAGTAATTGGGGTTCAGAGTCTGATGAGAGTCAGACTTATCACAATGGAAACTCTGATCCACGTGGCTTTGGTAAGATATTTTTTCCTGATGTTTGTACAGTATATTGATGGCAGTAAGTTAAATGGTATGATCTGTGCACCATTTTTCTGTTTTAATACTCAAATCCACCAAATAGTTTTTTTTCTCAGAGCAGTGCATGCTGGTATGTGAAGAGACGGGTAACTGCAGTGCGTATCTAAAGTGAACTCTCTCCATTTAAAACTGGACAGGACACATTGGAATTGCCGTCCCTGACGTCTATGCAGCCTGCAAACTGTTTGAAGAGCAAGGAGTCACGTTTGTTAAGAAGCCAGATGATGGTAAGATGGGAGGTCTTTGTGTACAGCTCTTAGAGGAATTAGATCAGGGGCAGTATTCACAAATAAATCTTTCCTCACCACTAGGAGGACTCTTAAATAGAGCTAAAAGTTTTTAACTAAGAGCTCCCGCTTAAAATCTATTCTCAAAGCTGCTGAGAGTAACTTTTACTAAGGAACTGAGAGGACTCTTAAGCCAAGAGAAAGGGCGGAGCTGACCCCGTTGCTATGGATGATGTCATGTTTCCTGACACTGTGTTTTGCTGTCTTGGGTCTTTGGTTGTATTAGATCTCTATCAGTAAATTCATGACAGATGCACTATATGCAGGATAGTGATGCGCAGGCCGACCTGTATCTGCAGGTTGCCCACTGATCGAGTCAGGTCAAGAAATGTTCACTTTAATTGCAGTGCAGGTGGGGCGGGTAAATAATGTAATGATGCAATGACCTGTGATCTTATGTCCAAAAAGCCACACAGGTTTTTCAGGCCAACTAAAATGTTTTGTTAGAATATAAAAAAGTTATAAATGGATTCCAATTCTCTTCAAATGCTGACATATGCTTCTTTTCATAAGCATTCATTTTTCCCAGATATGTGTGTTTATGTGCTGTGAAATGATGAGAAGGTCAATTTGGGGGAGAAACATAAAGAAGTGTAGATGTGACGTGTGTGTAATGTTCATTTTTGGAGGTTCTTTTGGGTTTAGACAAACATATAAAAGAAAGATAATACTGTACACAAACATCAAACAAAAGTAAAACAAACAGAAAAATCAAAAAGAGCAACAACAATAATAACGAAAAAAAGGTGAGAGAAAAAATATTTGTACTTTAGACTCAAGTACAGATTTTAAAGAACCTGGTAAAATATTTTGGGATCTTTGTTCATCATCCATCCAGAGCACCTACTCCCAAGTCTGTATTTGCTTTATTATTATATGTGAGCAATGTTTTAACACCGACTGGGTGAACATACTGTTGCACCAAAATAATGAATTCGTGTTTCTCTGCAGAGAATGGTGATGAGGTGACAATCACTCAAAATAATTATCCCCTTAAAATACCCTTAAATATGGCTGCACATGCTCCTGTTAACCTCTTTTACATCTAAAATATTTCTCCTCAGTGTCTTCAAGTATTAACTTGTTACTTTGAGCTAAAATGTTTCAACTTTTCATCTCTTTCACAGATGTATTCGTACATTTACAGTTTACTTCTGTGTTATTTCTCTCAGGTAAAATGAAAGGCTTGGCCTTCATCCAGGACCCGGACGGTTATTGGATTGAGATCCTGAGTCCAAACAATATGGTGTCCATCACTTCTTAAAAGCAAACAACATCCTACCTGCTGTGTTTCGTAAGGCCAGGCCTGCTGTGGCTTCACTGGGAGAGCACAAAGGAATTGAGCAACATGCGCTGGAGAGCTGAGGGCAAATGGAGCAGGATCACATGCACGATGGCAATCTGTGTTACCAGGAGAGGGCTGGACTAGTGATGGACAGCTGATGAGCAAATAGATTAGATTAATGAGTTACGGATGTCTAACTACTTTGTATAGTTGTCGCATTTGTCTGCCATCATGACTTTTTTGTTTTCAAAAGTGACTCTGAAACAAAGTGCTATTACTGTGTAATAAATGTTAAAGCCACAGGTTAAATCATGAATCTGTGATTCTTTTCTTTGAGAGATTATGAGATCAATGTCAGCTGTGACTGTAGGAGGTACAGTGAGATGATGGAGAGTTTTGTCAAAAACATTGTCGATTTAAAGAAAGAAAAAAAAAACTATCCACAAATACATTTTTGGGATATAGTAATGTGTAGTTTAACAATTAATTTGAATAATTTGGCATAAATGTAAATACTGAAAGGTTAGTGGGCTGGGTTTATTTGAGGGGGGCAAATGGAAGAAAATGAGGAAATAATTCTGCCATAATAATTGAAAAGATTATCAAAACAATTCTATGAGGAGAGAAGCTTCTCAAGTCAAATCCCAGTAAAAACAAAGTAACTTTGTTCTCTGGCACTGGATAGTTGAACTGATTGAATCACTACCCCGTGTACAGATGTTAAAAGGTCCTAAAGGTCACGTCTCTTACATGTGCTCAATGTGAACCTGCTTACGTCTGTGCAGAGCACAAGGGACCGATCTGCCGGTGTTGCTGGTGTTCTCTGGCAAATCCGGCTGCACGGTGTTGGGCTGTGAGCTCAGGTCCTCCTACCAGCCTCACGGAGTCCGTTTCTAACAGTTTGAGCAGAAACATGCACATTCGTGGTCTGCTGAAGGTCATTTTGACCAAAGGGTTGAAAAATTCCTGCAAGAAGAAAAATCATACAAAACCTTTTTAAAGTAGAGAACAAAAGAAGCAGAAGATGAGTAAATATAAAAATACACTAGTAGGGATTATTAGAAATCATAAAAAAGGAGACTACAGTGATCTACTACGTAATTCTTGTCTGCTCAGATGTAAAGTTACCTATTGACACAAAGAACTTCCTGTGTGTTTCAACTTCCTGTGTGCAACAGCAGGTGAAACTGATTGACCATCAGTGTTACTTCCTAACTGGACAGATTGATATCCCCGAAGTTAGACTGACTTTGAGTTACATGGTAATAATTATGTGTTCCCCTTTTTTTGAGCAGTGTATAATAACAAAGCGATAAAAAGCACTTTTATTTAATCCATTTATTTTAATGATACTTAATATTGTGTAAGAGTTGCAGGTTAAGAGTCAACATATTTTCCTCAAAGTTAAATGTAACTTATAGTCTATATAGTCTATACATGTAACGGGTGCATTTTTTAAAAGTGCATTTATTCCTTAAAATAATTGGATTAATACAACAGTTATATATTTTATTCATTTTTCAAAATGTACCTTAGACTTTTAACTTGTTTGCAGTATAAAAAAACAGTGTATGCACAAGTAGTTTGTGTATCCCCTTCAGTGTTACTCATGAAGTTTATTCTCTTCACACATGGGGGTAAAAGGCATAAAAAAACAAACCAAAAACAAAGAAAATACCATGGAAGTTACATTTAAATATATTTTTATTGTGATCTGTTTTTCAGTGGAAAAGACAGGATTGTCTGCAGTCTGGATTCACTTCCTTTTATCTACCACTAGAGCGTGCTCTGGTCCAAATTCCAGTGACTCCGTTAAACAAAGAAAACAATTACCTCCTTTTTCGAGTGATTGCAGTAAAGTATACAAAGTTGAAAATGGAGAGATTTAAAGGAGGCTATCCATTCAGATGATTTAATCTGAGACACTTCATCAACTTTGCAATCAGCTGCTCATCCAGAAATCCTTCATCCAGTGCTTTTGAATGAAACAAGAGCCTTTGTGAACTTTTTCCCAAAGGCTGTCACATATGTGACCTTCAGGGGCATGGTCATCACTCCTGTCCCAGTAAGATTTTAAGTGACAGGTTTAAGCATCACAGCCCATCCAGGATGTAGCCCGCCTCTCGGCCGATAGGTTTTGGAATAGACTGTAGCTCCCCTGCAACCCTGAATTAGATTATGCAGGAGAGGAAAATGGATGGGTTGAAGCTTTGTTGGATTTTCCTCCAGAAGGAACCAGCTTTGATGCAGAAAAGACATTAAACAAATTGAATCACAGGGTTAACATTGTCTATAGTTTCATAGTCACCAAAATGTTAAATGTTTAATAAAAAACTGGACTGGATTTATTTTGTCTCATTGAGCACGAATCATGCAAATTCACACATGCATCATGTCTTACATGCAATGTTTTTTTTTCTTTCTCAGTCATTCATACACACATCGATGAGCAAAAATGAGGGTCTCAGTATTTTGCCCATGGACATTTTCATATGTGCACAAGCTGGGGATCAAATTACTGATCTTTCGTTTGGTGGAAGACAGGAATGGGGAAAGCTCTTGGCTCCAGCACAGAACAGTGAAAGATCTCAACATCTTACAAATGCATGTATTCATGATCCACTTTGGAGATCCCCCAACTTTCCTCATGGTGAGATTTCTATGAGCAACGGCTATACTGTTGTGTTGTTGTGCTAATGAGTAAATCAGAGCATCCCAACACTCTAAACTAAAATGACTCACAGGACAGCTAACACTGCTGCAGGCTGTGTTACTAACTGAGTATGCAGCTGCAGTATTACTCCACTCTATTCTATTTGACCTTATTAGGTCAAGCAAATACATTTTAGATGCTGGGCTAGGGTTAGTTTTTATATGTTGGCACCATCAAATGAATTTTTGTAGTGATGCTATTTTCTTAGACAAAGCATTGAATCCTGGCTCTTGAGGATTGATTTGACAGGAGTGCCACAAATATAGAAATGAATAAAAGACACCGAAGTTGATCTAGAAAGATGAATCACAAAATCATACATTTATTTGTTCATTTATTTTTATCCATATATTCTAAAATATATCCATTTTTATAATGTAATTAAATTCTTCCTTTTTTCTATTTTTTAACATGTAATTACACTATTGTTTTGCTATCTTTTTTACTTTTATTTATTTCTTTAAATGTAATTTTCATCTCTATTTTTTCTTTCTTTTATTTTTACATTTTGTTTTACATTTTATCCAGGTTTTGTTTAGCTTTTAACTGAGCATCTAAACGAGGATTTAAGTGACTTTGAATGTGGCATGGTTGTTGGTGCCACATGGGTTGGCCAGAATAGTTCAGAAACTGCCGATCTACTTGGATTTTCACAAAACAGCTACGCTAAGTACAGGAAACTAAGGCTAGATTTAACACAGACTCACAAAAACAGACAATAAAAGATGGAAAAATGTTGCCTGGTCTGGTCTCCATTTCAGCTCCACATTCATATGGTAGGCTCAGAATCTGGTGGAAACATTGTGTAAGCATGGATCCATCCTGCCTTGTATAAATGCTGCAGGCTAGTGGTGTAATGGTTAATGGTCTAATGGCACACTTTGGGTCCCTTATTACCAACGTGACATGGTTAAAACACCACAGCCTACCTGAGTATTGTTGCTGACCATGTCCATCCCTTTATGAGCACAGCATCTTCTGACGGCTACTTAAAGGGGAGGAAAAGCAGTCGTCTGCCAATTTGAAAGGTGGTGGTTCGATTCCCCTGTACGAACTGAACCCCATGTTGCCCCCCGATGTACTTATCGGGTATGTTGTGTATATCTAAATGTAAGTATGTATGAGTGTGTGTGTGAATGGGTGAACGTGCTGTGTAGTGTCACCTGACCACTCAAAGCGCTTGAGTGGTCAGGTGAATAGAAAAGCGCTATACATGTACAGTCCATTTACTTGTATGTCACAAAGCTCAAATTATCTCCAATGGCCTCCGTAGTCTCACTGCAGTAGAGCATCTTTGGTGGTGGAATGGGAGATTCTCATCATGTCAACATGGAGAGACATTTCTGAGTAATGTTGAATCTATGACACTAAGAATTAAAATCGTTGTGAAATCAAAAGGGCTCCAACACTGTCGCAGTGAAATGGACCAAAAGAAGTGGTCTCTGAGTGAATCTGAAACAATACTTGAATGACTACATTCATAGTAAATAATTAAACAAATTTTTTTTTTCGTATTTGCACAAAAACGATATGAAATGTTTTAACTACATAGACTTACACATTTCCATTCGTTTCAATGGGACTGTGATGATGAGGGTGTAATACTTGGTTTTGTTCTGAACTGTTTCAGCTCTCCTCTGTCTGCGTGTCCTTCAGCTAGAACTGTCCCAGCACATAGAATGATAGATCAGCAAGAACCAGACATAACTAAGAGTCATCAGTTAGACATACATAGAATGACATCATCTGTTAGATGTAAACAGAATGACATAAGCAAGAACCAGATGTAATCAACAATCATCAGTTTATCGGTCATGCCTTTTTCTGTAACTACTTGCTGCTTCTTTATGAGCCCACCTTCCTGTGAGATCTGAATAATTTCTGACCAGTGAAAACTGAAATCATGTCTGACTAAAAAAGGTTAACTACCATATATTCCCAGTACCTTGAAATAATTGTACTAGATCCTAAGGTTACTGACATTGTGATGATTTAAACCAGGGGTGGGGAACCCTGGTCCTCGAGGACCATGCATCCCTGCTCCAACACACCTGATTCAAATCAAATGGATCCAACAGCCAATCAAAATGGTTCATTAATTTGAATCAGGTGTGTTGGAGCAGGGATGCATGGAAAACTTGCAGGATAAGGGCAAAGGTTCCCCACCACTGATTTTAACAAATGTCACGTGTACACCGTGTAGCTGCAGACGGCAACATCTTTAACATTTGATCATAATTCCCCATTTTCTATCTCATAACTGAATCCTTGTCCACATTATAATCCACAGCTTTCATCAGTCATGTCAAGGCTGGCTTGAGTATATTGGAGAAATGTCGTATGAGTCATTCATGAGGAGAATGAGGAGATAGGAGATGGACGAGTGCTCCAAACACGATGACTCATCACTGACACAAAACATCCTGCTCTGCCTTTCATTTTTCTCTCAGAGAACCTGCCATGGGTGGCTCTGCCTGAGTTTTTCTCTGCCACAGAGAGGAAACAGGACGACGTAAGCCCCGGCAGTCAGAGAACAAAGATTTTGTCCTCTTTTCCTATCATGAATATATCTTCTTCCATTACTCTTCCACCTACTGATCAGAACTGGAGTTCAGGATTAATGTGTTTGCAGAATCTCACAATAAATAAATGTAAATCCAGTTTGTTCTTCTTGAATAATTGTTTGGATCCATGTGAAATGGGATGTTTTTACACAGTAAAAATGTTCTATAAAATGAATTATTTAGCCTGGTTCCAGACTTCTGAATATCTGCCCATTTAGACGTGAATCTCATTACAGCTGTGGAATCTCATCTCACTTTCAAAGCTTTGTTTCAAACACATTTAGGCCGCCCTATTAAGTCCGAACCACAATCTGCCGCCGCTCCGCACCAACGCTGCAAAACACAACAACAAATAATCTGATGGTAAATTAAATGGCAGTCGCAGATTTGTATATCTTGTGTTTTATAAGTTGGCTGTTCTTATTATGCATTTGCATCTTTGTTTGATAATTTGTATTTTCACTCTTGGTTTCTCTCCAGTGACCTCATCGATCAGGTACAATAGACGCTGCAATTAGCAACTTCAGTGTCCTCAGCCAACTTCATTATATACGTGCAGCCAGTAAGAAATAAGGAGTTTGGGAATCCCTTGGTGTTTAAATCTAGGTTACTTGTTAACAAATTTCATTTTATTATGTAATTTGATGAGAAACATTTGCATCTATAAAAACTAGGATGTGTCTTATTATTAAAGTATAGAGCTAACAGAAGGAGGGAGTTTGTTATTGGAGATTCGGATGTTCAGGGAGCACAAAGCCTATTTAGATAAAATTAATAAAGATTTATGATCAAATAAAGAAAATAAAAGCAACCCAGCTTCATGTTTGTCCACATGTCCATATGTAATATTGATTATTTATTTAAAAGGAAATGTAATAGTGTGTATAATCAGTTGAATTTTGAACTGTCTAATAAAAGAAGTAATGCAGATTTTATAGAAAAATTTATAAATTTGTTATTGACCTAGTGTTTACTACCTTAGATGAGGTAGATGAGGTCATCACTTGTCTTTTCTGTGGTATTACATAAGTGTGGTTACATAAAAATGAAGAAACTGATGGCTGGGTTTTTAGATGAGCTTACAATATTAATCTCTAACACTTTCTTTCATAACTTTTTTCCTCCATTCTTTAAGTGTATAATGAGAGGATTATGAATACCAGCACAATTGCAATTAAAGAAAGAGCTTCTTGAGGACATTAAATATAGATCTACGATTGGATGTAGCTTTTATTCTAAGGCCCAAACCATGTATCTTCTATGGATGCAACTGAGAAACTGTAAGTAGAAAAATTGAAGTTGCTGGGACTTTTTTTCTCTTGCTAGAATCTGCAGCCTAACACCACCTCCTACTGACTTAGTGATTTTTAAAATATATAAAAGTTGTGCATTTGTTTCAGTTTTATATCATCATAATTGTAAGTGTGTTATAATTTGCAAAGGAAAACGTAAGAGAAAGGGAAGTGGTTGGTGTTCGACCACAGATTGCTTGTTCAAGACTCGCCCTGTTACCGTTGTTTCACTTCCTGACTTTCCCTCCTTTTCTCAGCTCATTACTTTTTTACTCTGCACACAAACGGTTGGAGTTAGGAGTTAAAACAAACCAGACTGGGCAAGAAGAGTGCACATTATCACAGATTCTACATTTTAATACTCGTGGGTCAAAGTTTCCTTCCTGTGAAGGTTGACGTGTTTGATACAAAGCAATATCCAAGCGATAAGCTGCCATCTCACCTGTGGACTGTGGCACTATTACATTTCAGAGATCAGGATAAAATTAGGCAGTGGCAGAGCTGACCAGTTCGTGCAGAGGGGGCAGGACCTATAATACTTCTGAAATGAATCATCACAGCTTCACTGTTATCAGGCTACACACAACCAAGTCCCATTATCAATCCGCACACAGCCTGAAGACAATAGCAATACATTAATAAGAGGTGGTGGTATTTTAATCGACAATTTAAGACAACTTCAAGCCAAACAAGTTTTTTTTCTTTTTTTTTACACCTGTCTTGTCCAGCATTGTAGCAGCAGAATGATTGTCTGGCTGCTGTTTTGTGCCGAGCAAATTTACTTTGTCAAGTAGAGCTTTATATGTATAAAGTCCCTCTTGAAAAAAAATCTTTATTTTAGTTTTTTATTTTGAATCTGCACCTTATTGCTGGACCCGACCGGAGGGGACAGAAAGACCAAAAAAAAGAACAGAGAAAAAAGAGAAGTGTGTGTGGGGGGGGGGGAACAATGCAATCCATCCAGTAATCTAACTGGACTAAAAACAACACACTACGCAAACACACGACTGAGATTATCCCATGCTTTTACAATGAGGTAAAACATTAATAAATAAATAAATAATTCATCACCACCACCATCATCATTATTAACAACAACAACAAAAGAAAAAAAAAGACTAGCTGAAAAGAAATAATACATCTCGACTGATACCAGAACAGTAAGAACAAAAACAAAGAAAACTATCTTAGAGTATCCATTGGTAGATACAACTAAATGACAACACAGTGACGCCGTGACGCAGCACGCCAAATATACAGAGTGGAGACGTTCGAGGAAGAGTGCACATGCAGAATGGACATGCAGTAGTCATGCAGATGCCACCGCGCCTGCAGAAAGGTCAGAGGCAAGCCAGCAGAACCCCCAAACCCGGGCAGTTGGCGGCCGCCCCGGACTACGGACCCCAACCCCCCCACCACGGAGAAACCACACGCCGCCCGGGAAGGCAGCAGAGGAAGGTCCCAGCCAGAGCCCCCCATATACTCGGGGCACCGGCCCCAGCAGGCCAAGATCAGCAGCCGCCAGCCCCGCCGAGCACCGGCCACCCGGGGCAGACAAGGCCCAAGGCCACCACGCCCAAGAGCCCGGTGACGCCCCCCCAGACGGCCACCTAATGGGGGTCAGTCCGCACCCCAGTGCCCAGGCCGCGCACACCAAGAACCCATCCACACCCACCCTCCTCCCCCAACCCAACCAAAAAGCCCTCTCAACACAAACAACCCCCCCCACACACTCACCCACACAACCTCCTCCCTTGCCCCCACACACCTTCAACACGTATGCCCCACACACAATATGTACTCCTACCCTCCCACTACCCATCCACACACACCCACACAACCTCCCCCCTCGCCCCCCATACCATCAACATATATACTCCCCACACAACACGCGTTCATGTCCTCTCACCACTCACATCCACACACACCCAAGCCAAACAAGTTAACTCACCAATGATGTCTTCACAACTTCAGTTCTAGATTCCATCAAATTAAGGTACATCCACATCGTCCATTTTAGAAAGGAAAAAAAACTTTAGGCTATCCACTGTCCATTTTCCTCGTTACCTTCCCTGCTTAGGCTGCTGCCCCCGCAACCCAATCCTGCATAAGCGGATATGATGACCATTTTATTTAATCGTAATTTGATATATATATATATTTATTTTTTTTATTTTTTTTTAATTTAGCATTATAGTGTATTTTTTTAAAAAGTCCCTAGTTGTACATGATCAAAACTGGCATCAAAAGGGTTAAATTTTAATCAATATACATTAAATCATAATATCAATTTAAAGAGAACCCTTTCATGAAAAAAAGAAAAAAATGGTGAAAAAATATTACATTTTCCTAATTTTATTACAGTTTAAAGTTCAAATTACAAATCTTGTAGTTAACAATCACGTGACTTTTCTAACAGGTCATGAGGGGTTAAAGCGAGGGTGTCACTTCGTGTAACTTTTTTTTTTTTTTCACATGGACTTATCAATTACATCAATTGAAATCGATGTGCCTTGTC
>JAOXYM010000001.1:31897584-31911796 GCA_028567055.1 Leptatherina wallacei
CGTGACTTAGAACATTGTAAGAGACTATTCCAAGGACTTATAAAAGTGATTTTTGCATAATATGTCTCCTTTAAAGTAACGCCATGCAACTTTCTGACTTTAAAACTCTGAGTATCTGACTTGTTTTGGTGGCACTCTGACATATATTATAGACATTACCTGAAACTGCACATCATAACTTTTTTTAGGTCCGTCCCGGGAGATCATTTTACAGCAGGAGTTTGCTGCATCACATGCCTGTAAGTGGATACCAACACACTGGTTATTTTTAACATGCATCGTGTCTGATTTGGCAAAGAAATGCAAGAGGACACTATTGGAGGAGTCGAGGAAAAGAAAGACAGTGGCAAAGCAAGAGACAAGAGTCAACATCAGACTGACGTTTACTGGCTGGAGAGAGCTCAGAAAGAAACAGGATGCAAGATGGATGCTGGATTAGCCTTTTTTAGGAGTCACCAATGCATAAAAATGGCCAAAGATTCAGCCAAGCTGTAGCTGTCGGACTGGTGACCTCACATTTGACTCTAAATTACTTAGGAGTGCAGAGGAGTTTGGGTTGGACTCAATGGTTGCGAGGTGTCTAGTTCCTGTAGCTGTAAAATAAACCCAGATCATCCCTACTTCACCTCCATGCTTTAGAGTTGGTATAAGGTGTTCGTGGTTATATGCTGTGTTGGTTGGCAGCGTATTAATAATGGCTAAGCATCTCCACTTTAATCTCATCTGTCCAAAGGAACTTGTTACAGAAGTACAAAGGTTCCTTTTGGTAAGACACTTAAGAAATGAATGTCTATATAAGGCCTTTTACCTCAACATGTTTCGGCTACTTCCTGTAGCTTTCCTCAACTAATTCAATCAGAAGACGTATGAACATTTCTGGATGATTGTTGCAGAAATCTTCTGGTTTGTTCAGATGCAGCTTTGCAAACCAAAGCTGTGCTGCCAGCCTTGTTCTTTTAGAGAGAAGAGCCTTTGTAGCAACCATGTTCTTCTAATTGCTCAGCCAAACATTTATAGTTTTCCTCGATAGATAGAACACTGCTCCTGAAAAATGGCACATATTTCCCAGAACACTCCACATTATTTTCTTTATTAGGACACAATTCTCAGAGCACTGCACTATTTTGAGTCAAAAGCACACTTTGTTGTCAATATTTAAACTTTGTTTCTAAAATTAGCACACACAGAGCAAAGTTAGCACTCTGCAAAATACAAAACACTCTTCTCTCACTGTGTTTTGACAAAGTACAAGAAATTATAAAGTCCTCAAAAAACAACAGCTTACAGTTTTTTACGATTGCTTAAGCACGATTTTGAAAACAGGGCTCGGATTTCAAAACACTACACACAATTAGCACAACCACACACACACATGCAGAACACCTCAGATCCTGTGCAAAATGTAACACTCTTGTAAAAACTATATAAACATTTATTTAAAAAAACACATTATATTACCATATGAAACACACACATTTCATCAGTCTTAGTTCTGTTTGAACCAGTTACACACAAGTGGGTTTAACTTAAAACACTTTTAGCAATTATATGTCTCAGTTATTAGATTATTTTACAGGTAAAGTACACAGAGAAAGTGCAAATATACAACATGGTCAATTCGGTTGAAAGCAGGTGAACTCACCTGCTGCATTTTGATAGAGCTCAAACCTGATTGGTGTGTCTGGAATAAATAAATCATGTGTTTGCACACCTGATGTGTGTGTTTAAGCAACTGGCTCATGGGTTTGCTGGTTTGTCAGTCAGTGCTTAGGAATTGCAAGGAAGTGACATAATGATAGACTTCTGTGTCTAATGTATAAAAATGTGTTTAGTGTTTCACAAATCACTGGGTGTATTGTTCTGCAAAAAGTGTGAAGCTGACATTGTGTTTATAGTGGTGAAAAAAGTGACACTACTGGATCGTACAATGCCGCGATAGAAGCGAAACGTCCTCAATGCAATCATCTGAAAAACTATTTCTTTGTCTGGGTCTTAGTCCTGGACCAGATGCATTGGCCAGGCCGGGTTCAAGAGCAGGTCCAGGATCTGATTCTGGACCAGGGGGAAGGTTCTCGTTCTGAACCAGGTGTAAGGGCTGGTTTTTGACTGTGGTCTGGGTCTGGGTCGTCCACGTCCTCTCCTTCCTCTTAGAGAGCGTTGGACTGTAGGCTTTGACCTGTTGTGTCTTACAGTAATTGTGACAGCTGTGTCGGAGCAGTCTCCGATTTCTGCTTCCTAGTGTTCACCTTTTGAGTAGTGTGTGCTGTGATTGATAAGTGTGTTCAAGTGAGCAAAAATTCTGTCCAGTCTTTTGAAAAACGAGTGCAAGACTTTGGGGAACTGTGTGCAAACCATGAATTATGTTCAAGGTTTTGACAGAAGCATCCTGTTTTTAAGAAATGTGTGCAGTCAATGGAGTTTAGTGTCTTATCCATCCAGAAAAACTGTAACACGTGAACTGATTCTACGCAGCCTGAAATGTAGCTCTTATGGGTTTTTTTTGCTGGGATGAACTTGTTAGGAAGTCTACTCCTGAGGAGGTTGGCAGCTGTCTTGCATGTTTTCCACTTGGGAATAATTTTTTTCACAGCAAAATGACAGACTCCAAAACATCAATGCAGATGTCTTTCCTCCTCAGCATTGTGGTAGCACACATATGAATGATGCAGACCAAAAAACTGTCCAAACTTGCTGATGATAAATTAATAAAGTGTCTCTGACTAGCAGCACCTTGCTGCTATTTAACCTGTTAATTCCTATAGAAGCAGTAAAGATGGAATTCAGATTTCAAACAATGTTTCAGCTTTTTTTTTTTTTTAAATTATGTCCTGATACATAAAACCGTAGAATTAAAAGAGGATTACCAATTAGTTATATCCAGCACTTGGCCACTACGAAACGTAGTACTAATCATTAAATCCATCCCAGGAGAATTGACGGGTCTTTTCATTCTGTCAGGAGGGAGCACCACCTCCTCTTCTCTGGGCTCATTATCAGCGCTCAGATTACTGAGACTACTGTTGTTCTGTTTACCACATAAGAGATTTAACTGCCACACACACAAACACACATAGTGCTGCTGAATCTGATGCTTTATGGAAACCTCTCACCCTCTGCACCACAACAGAACAGCTTTTTCATTCAATCACCATCTAGAGCTGCAGTTTTAGCGGCTCCCCGTCCCTGATGCTCTTACGCTAAGAACCCATTTCCTGTTTGAGAATTTATGACTCATCTGGATAATCTAGACTTAGATCAATAACACTGTCCAACCCTTTGGCTGGATATTAAACATGTTTGGGAGAGATTTTATAAGATATGGCAAACACAAGTGCAGATTATCCAAAAAGCTGAACAAAAACAAATGATATATATGTTATCCTGTTTCACATTTAAAAGGAGCCCAGTAGGAAACTCTTGATACAAGGGTGCCCTCTGGTGGACGATGATGTAAACTGCATCAACAACCGAATGCCCATTTTTTCACTTAGATTTTATCACGCTCGGAGTGAAATATAATTTTTGCCCTTGCTGCATCCGTCTAACCTGACCTTTAATGCCCTTTTGTTTGTTTGTTTTTGTGCAGGTATCTTATTTTCAACGTTAGTGTTCGGCCCAGCCTGTGGCTTCATCTTAGGTTCTGTCTGTACCAAAGTCTACGTTGATGCTGTCTTCATCGACACCAGTAAGTTGTCAAATAAAGAACCTAAAGAGCGATTGCTACACAGTTTACGTGGTGAAAGTTTATTATTGCTGTTGTTTCTTTCCATTATTACTTGTAAATGAGGGCAAACTCATTTTCAAAAACTGTAATATGTAAATGAAGGCAGAATGAAAAGCTTTTAACATCTATGAATTATTTTGTCTTTTTATCGGAGACAGTACAGGAACATATTGATGCTGAATAACTTTCCTGCCTTCTGTCCAGGTACGCTGGACATCACCCCTGATGACCCTCGCTGGATCGGGGCATGGTGGGGCGGCTTCCTCCTTTGCGGTGCCTTACTCTTCCTGTCGGCCCTCTTCATGTTTGGCTTCCCCCAGGCGCTGGACGTGCAGGACATGGACGCTGGAGGGGAGAGTGAGCAGGCCATGCTGCCTTCTTCTCTGTCCATGGAGTACCAGGGCTCTAAACCCAACGGAGCCATTTGTGGCTTTGATACGAGCAGTGGACTGTCAGTCTGGGAGCATCTGAGAGGTACGAAGGTTTGGTTTATGCTGTATTAAGATATAACACAAATAGTTTAATCAATTAGTCTAGCTCTTCTTTTATTATTTATAAATTTCTATGTTTTTTGCTCTTTTTTTCCACCTCTCTGTCAACCCAGTGATCCCCCGGGTAACCCGGCACCTCCTCTCCAATCCGGTGTTCAGCTGCATCACGCTGGCAGCCTGTATGGAGATAGCTGTGGTTGCTGGCTTTGCTGCCTTTCTGGGCAAATACCTTGAACAACAGTTCAACCTAACCACCTCCTCAGCCAATCAGCTGCTAGGTATTGCACTTCATTGTCTGGACTAAATGCAGGGAGCGAGTATTTTGTTCTACTATTAAATCATCCAGCAGGAAGGTTGATAAGTGTGGGGCGGAGCGGCACAAAAAACAATAAAATGTAAAAGAATCAAGACAAAGTTGAAGTGGGTGAATAGAAATGTGTGGAAATATAAACTGATTTAAATCAAATATATTATTATAAAACTATCAAGATGAATAAGAATTACGCTTTCATTTATTTTCACGTTATTTGCTACTTTTTCACATTTTATATATAATCATAAAAATATTTCCATTATGTGTTCCTTTTGAGCATTCACTTACATTTTTCTGAATTTTTTGTTAAAATATTTATTAATTTATTTTTGCATCATTCTTGTATTTAGCAATTTCCTGAGCAGTTAGCATTAAAGAGAAGATGTTAGCACCGGATCATTTTAAGTCAGCTCCTTTAAAGCCTCAGCTATGCCTATACTGGGTTTTCTGCCATTTTCATCACTAGGAATATTGTGTCAGTCCAGAGTTTTCCTGATCTAATGAAGCTAGTTTTCTTACCTGAAACCACTTTGTTCGGATGAAGAAATATTTAAACTGAGAAACACAGTGCTGTGCTCATTTTTAGGCAGGACAATAATGTACTGAGAGATTTAATGGCGGTGCAGATGGGATGCAGAAGCCAAGATCATGTGAAATGGACACAGTAGTTGATAGAAATTTGCTTGTGCAGCCAGCAAGAACTGGAGGCATCCAACACGTCAGCAGATTCTCACAGCATTTCTGAAATAAAGCTCTCAATGGCCAGATGATCAGATAATGGACTTCACATACATAGAGGAAGCGAGTCCTCCCTCACAAAACACAGTCTCACTGAGCATGTGCAAGACTGCATTTTGGAGATCCTGCGTGCAGGAATTGTCTCTAATTATAAAAAACACAAGCAATTCAGAAAATGATATGGATGGCTAAGGGAGAGTAATAAGTGAAATATTGTAGAAAATGGATCATTTTGCTTTTTGAAAATAAAAATACTTTAAAAAATGTTTTCATACAGAAATATAAAAGTGATTAATATGTCCCCATTATGTGATCTTTTGTTTCTACTTCTCTCCAGGTATGACGGCCATCCCCTGTGCCTGTTTGGGTATTTTCCTGGGGGGACTGCTGGTTAAGAAGCTGAACTTGTCCGCTCTGGGTGCCGTCCGCATGGCCATGCTGGTCAACCTGGTGTCCACTGCCTGCTACATCTCTTTCCTGTTCTTGGGCTGTGACACGGGACCCGTTGCTGGGGTTACCGTGGCCTACAGCAACGAGTATGAGTGATCAATTTGATAAACATGATGTGAACATTTGTGGGCCGGGTATGCAGTTTGATCCCTAACATGATCTTTGTTGGCTTCCGTAGGACGCTGCTGCAGACGTGGCAGAGGCCGGAGTCGGGTTGCAACAGTAACTGTAACTGTTACACAGCATCGGTGAGCCCCGTCTGTGGCTCCAACCGAGTCACGTACCTTTCAGCTTGCTTTGCTGGCTGCACCAAACCAGTGAGTGGAGACAACTACCGGGGCCTCTTGGCCAGGGCGTGTTTGTAAATGAGAACTGGTTCTCAAACATTTTGCATCTTGAAAATGAACCATTTCATGGCTTCCACAATGACATTTTGACCTCATTTCTTCTTTTTTGTGTCAGAACCTGAGCAGCTGTGCATGCGTGTCCAGCACCACCGAAGAGGCAGTGGCTTTACCAGGAAAGTGCCCCAGTCCTGGCTGTCAGCAGGCCTTCCTCACCTTCCTGTGTATCATCTGTGTGTGCAGCATGATCGGAGCCATGGCTCAGACACCTTCTGTCATCATCCTTATCAGGTGAGATGCTAACGGTCCACAAGAGGGAGCTGTTGACATTTGGAGAAGCTCAAGGCTCAATGAAGGAGTCACATGAATGGTAGAGGAGTGATTCATCATGATGACATACAGAGAAATACTGACACACGGGGGAATGTTATGTCACATATAATAACTCAGAACAATCTCTCTGCAGAACATGAAATGGAACAGATGTGCACGGAAAGGATTTCTTCCTCTTGTAGTTGTTACTGAAATGGTTAAGGTCATAGTCAGAACAGGTAAAAACGACTCAATCAAGACTCAGGAAATTATGGACAAGCTCTTGCTGAGCATTTATGTCCCACAATGCAAAGCACACAGGAAGTATGGAAGCTGCTCACTGCTTGAACAATTCTAATAAATTGTTATTGGGACTCCAAACATGTGAAGTTAAGAGCATTTTGCTGTAAGTCTGTTAAATCTGATGATAAATCCAGAGCTTCTAGGAAATGCAGTGCATTTATTTCTGTAGACGTCAGAAAAAGAAAATGAAAAACAAAAGAAAAGAAGCACTGCACCTAGTAGGGATGGGCATAATTGATTGACAATCGATTAATCGATTGTTAAGAATTTCATTGATGACATTATTTTTTAATCGATAAAACTAATGCATCTTTAGACTGGGGCTGAAGTTGTATGTGAGTGTATATTTTCCAGTGTAACCATTGAAAAATCCCCTTTAACTTCCACAAGAGTCATTCATCTTGTAATAAAGATCTAAATGAAGAAACATGCTGTGTTTTTCTACTTTCACTGTATTTTATAATAGTCTGTAAATACTAGATTTTAATATAAAAATATTAATGATATGAAAATTGATCATTAATTTCCCCCGATGATCGATTAAGAAAATTTCATCAAATGCCCATCCATAGCACCTACAGCAGAACATGGTCAATTTTATATCATGCTGTGGGGCTCTTTGTTGCCTCTGGTACTGGAGGAATCATTTTAAAAAAGGTGTCAGGAAACTGTGTGACATGAAAGCCTTGGCTCATTTAGTAGAACAACAATCAGAAGCACGCGTCCAACAATGCAAAAGAGGGAAATCTGAAATCTGTCAGTTCAAAAATGGCTCCAAGAAACCATAAAATTCCTTGAATGCATAGAACTGGAGGAGCTGCAGAGAGCAGACTGGTGCAAAAAGCTTCAACGTGGCTACATTTAAGGGTCGTTGCAGTTATTAGTTGTCATACATTTGTGTGTCGGTTCAGTAGTTCAGCTGGAAATCATTCTGTCTAAAACTGCAGTGACAGAAAATGTGAATATTACTGAAACCAATGTTAAAATGAACAATCTGGCCGAAGGCTGATTGCTTTTTAGTTGGTTAAAACATTTTCAACTCTATGATTTTATGGTCCAAACTTTTGGCACCCAAAATATTTCATCTAAAATAAATGTTGTCAGTTTCAGATTGAAGTCAATGCAACACAATCAGAACACATTACATAATTGTTGACTATTGCCATTGGCTGATGTAATCCTGTTTGCTGATTAACTAATTGTGGCCAAAAAGCTGGATATCAGCTGACCCAGATGTGAGGCCAATATATCTGCGGCCCCTGGTAGTAACACTAAGAAAACAATCTCCTGCCTGTCATACTTACAACCATTTAGAAAACTGTTGAAATAAAGGTTCACTGTGTTTGTATGCAACCTGATTGCTGTAAAAATGTTGCCATCATTCCTGAAGTCAGCTCCAGGTTAACAGCAACAGTACTGAAATCCAGAATATGCTGCTTTCAAAACTCTTTCATTTCTTTTTCTTTTCTTTTCTTTTCTTTTCTTTTCTTTTCTTTTCTTTTCTTTTTCTTTTCTTGTCTTTTCAGAACTGTAAGTCCGGAGCTTAAATCATACGCCCTCGGAGTTCTGTTCCTGCTTTTAAGGCTGATAGGTAAGAAACTAAACATTTACATGTTCTGATCCCGTTGTGCATCCATATCCACAGATTTGTTTGGGTTGTACATCCTTCAGTACTCTGTTGAGTTTGTGCTACTGGAGTTTTACTCTGTGATGTAAATGTCAGGGCAATTTTTCACCTTTCTTGAAATGAACTTCATCAGATTGTCGACCCGCATCCACTTGGAACTTGAGCTCAAACTGGTTCTTTTCTTGGCTTTCTGACCTGCTGTCTGTCCACCATCCCATTCTGCTCCAGGCTTCATTCCTCCCCCTCTGATCTTTGGCATGGGCATCGACTCCACCTGTCTGTTCTGGAGCTCTGTCTGCGGCGAGAAGGGAGCCTGCATGCTGTACGACAACGTGGCCTACAGGCATCTGTATGTCAGCATCGCCATCGTTCTCAAGGCATCAGCTTTTGTCCTGTACACCACCACGTGGCACTGTCTGAGAAAGAACTACAGGAAATACATCAAGAACAGCGAGGGGTACCTCACGCCCACTGAGTTATTCTCCTCCAATGTGACTCTGGACAATTTGGGCAAAGAGATCACCCAGAACCCAGCCAACAGGACAAAGTTCATATACAACTTGGAGGACCAAGAGATGTGCGACAACATGGAGTCAGTTTTATAGTGGCACTCTGCTCTGGGACTGCGGACTGGAGCTACTAATGTGCATTAATGTTTCTTTCGAGTTGTATCTGTTTAGAGCAATGCCCTCAATAAGGGTCTAATTCTTTTCACATTCAAAACATCAAACCATTTGAAAAAAAAATCTAAAAGATGTTTCCTAAAACTCTCAATATTCACATTTTTGTCAGTTTAATTCATAAGCTGGCTTACAAACTTCTTTTCAGTCATTTGGGGATATTTTCCCCTTTGGCAGCAAAGTTGAGATTAACAGTCATGAAGGGGAAAAAAAAGAGGCCAGCAGAAAAAAACCAAAATCATAGTTACTCTAAGACCCAAGCTTTATCAGAAAGGTTATTTTTCTGTGGTATTTCTCAGGTCTGGTTACCAGAAGATGCAAAAAGAATGACATTAACACACTTTTTTCACACTGATGAAGTGCAGTTTGCACCCTTCTTGAAATCTAGCAGGCTTGCCGAGGGATTCTTAACACCAATGTGTTAACAACCTGCCCAACTTTCATTCAGTTCTGGCTCAGTGCAAAAGTCTATTTATAAGCCATTTTACAATAACTGCACACTTCTGATAGATTAAAGTCTGAGTAACGCAGCAATAAATCTACGCCGTTAACCATTCAGCCAACATAAATCAGTGCTCTGCTCCCACACACTGATTGACAGATCTCCGATCAGCTCAAATGAAACACGAGAGGTAAACAGAGCAGAGTTCATTTTAATCAAAGCAAAATGTTTAGAAGTGGAATCCCAAATGCAGCTAAAGATGATAAATATTTTCATCACCTTCCAACTGATGGCTCTATGATGGGTGAGTCCTGCAAGGACTCAGTAGTGTGAGCATACCAGCGGGGGGAAGAGTGTAAGAGTATATCTGTTAATCCCAGCATCTCTAGGAAAAGATCATTAATAATGAAAATATGTTAGCTGTTATTCTGGGCATCTCTATCACTGCACTTCTGCACATGACGTGGACGTTAACAGACCTAAAATTTAGGTTGCCAGATCTGCAGTCGTGACACATCGTAGTGTCACTCCTTAGAAAAAATTTATGTAGTTTTTCTAGTAGTTATTGTATCTCAAATTCAACCCAAATCCTGCAACATCTAAGGAAGATGCATTTCCATGGAGACAACCGTTAGCTAGCTAATTGCTAGTCTGAGACTAATGAATCATAGACGGCCCATTTACAATATCTCAGTGTTATGGATGGGAGCCGGTTCCAATGTTTCCTGGATTTGTGGTTTTAGACTCCCCCTAAAAACCCTGAGTAGATAATCAATGAAAAACTCTACAATCCAATCCAACACAATTGTCTGCCTTTTACCATGTTTTAACAACTACTCCCTAAATCAGATAACTTGTTTTCAAGCAGATCTCTGATTTTGCTTTACTCAGACTTTAAAGTCAGAACAAGAAATCAGTAGATGAATGAAATTAAATGGTTTTGAAATTTATTTTACTAAATGTATAGCTCGATATCTTAAGACATTTTTGAGAAGTGAGGTTTACAGTATTTAAATAAAATACATTTTTATTTCTGGACATATTTTAAAAGCATATGACTATAGAGCTTAATAATTATCCCTTTACTGTGTGTTTTGATGTGAATGCTGGATGAGACCAATTTTCCTTTTCAGAGCCCCAGAACTGTGTTCTTTTCTAACCCCCCCTCCCCCCTCCTTATTTTTTATTTTTTTTTACTTATCATGACAAAAAAGTGCACATTTTAACATGTAATGAAAAGACAAATTACTTCATTTATTCCTCCAAATAATAATGAGCAAGATTAGCATTTGAAGTACCTGTGACGTTTCATTTAGAGGACTTATTTGACTGCATCACCACAGTAATCCTGGCAAGAAAACTAACGTAAATTCCAAATACATGCAGAAATGCAATTCAGCAAAGTGGTTTAATGGTTGTGGGGATGGCCACTGCAGCAGTTATGCATGGATTACAAAGCAACATGATAATAACATGCAGGAGACTTTGCGATTAATGTCTCCAAGGTACGTGCTGCAGCAGGGCAAAACGTGGAACCCGTGGGGGGTGGGATGCCCTTGTCAGCAGCATCAGTATCAGTGGGAAACATTATAAGTGTAAAGGCACTTAAGTAGAACACCGAGCCAACACAACATCCTCAACCTTTTAATGGTGTTGGGCTAGCTATCAGGGGACAGTATCCTGCTAGAATTTGTTAACTTAAACGCATGCTGGTAATGCATGCATATGAAAAATAAATAAATAAAAAGATATTCAGTATGACATCACTGAGATGCACAGACTCTGGGGTTTGTTGGCCATCATACTGGTAAAACACATTACATACACGAATGGCCTCCTAAATCTATTTTTTGATTATGGAAGAGCTTTATAATGCATACTGCATTGTGATTTTGACAGTTATTTATTTATTCTTTTCTTTTTTGTTGAAGAGGTTAACGTTCGGTTTTACATATAGATATATACTGTGGTGTTTTGAGACTTACTCTGTAAGTATTTGGTATGTTTTGCATCAAAAAAATCCATTATTACAACAGATTTAATTTCCTAAGCCTTTAATCTCTTTGAGTTTTGGAGTAAGTAGTTGGGGCTGAAAGTTCAGTGTTTGGGAAATACACTTATATGCTTTCTTGTTGAAAGACTAGAAAATTAATTTCACAGTCACAACAATAAAGTTTTTAGAAGCAAGAAGCTTCAGAAATACTAGCTTAGCTTAAAGTTTGGAGCTAGCGGGCCTCTTTTGTAACATAACAAAAATTACTTGTAAAACCACCACATCTCATTTCTTCCCACACATCTTTTCTGATCACTGCATAGAAAAATAATAATGAGCTTTTGCTATTTTCAGCTCCTGGAAGTCAGTAAACATGCCAGCAAAACTTACATTATTCCCTTTAAAACTAAAACTACTTTGTTCACAGGCTAGCTAGCTTGACTTCACGGCAGGCTAGCTTAATGTTTAGCATAAAAACAATAAAGCAAATGAGTGCTTTTCCCAAAATAAACTGTACCTTTGAGCTATTAAAAGCCTATTTTATCCTATGAACACATTTACAATTTGCTTCTTGAGCAATTTGCTGTTTATTTTGCATCTACACTCACTCATATATGTATTTAGACCTGCGTTTCAATAAACCAACTATCAAGGAATTTTAACACTAAATTGATGCAGTTGTGGCATCATATTAGAGGATATCATATCAAGTGGGTTTAACAAATGTTTGATAGCTTTGTGTTTTCAATGGACCTAAACATCTTCTTGAACCTAGCAAGTATAAATACACTGAGATACAGCAGCAAGATTGAAGTCTTTGAGATAAATATATATATATATATATATATATATATATATACATATATATATATATATTATTTTTTTCCATTAAATTTTGTTAGGCAGTGCCTGAAAAATATGCTCAAACTTAAAATTTGACCATACAGTCCTATATGATGGGAACAGTGGCTCCTAGAAGGACAATAAAAACAGCTGGTCCCAATGCAAGTATTCAAACAAATTTAAAAGAAATTTGGAGGTTTTTAAGATGGAGGAGCATGTTAACATCTGGCCACCGTCTCCTCCCACCGTAACCTTCTGCAGGTGGCTCTGTCTTTGATATCTGTAACATCTGATGTGTCCTAGTGCTGACTCCTCTGTACATAGTAGTGCCATACAAGTGCCAAAGTGACACCATAGAAGTGTTCTGTAATGTCCTGCAGAGATCTGTGTCTCAATATGCTGGAGCTTGGAGCACTTCCTCCAGCAGTTTGTAGCGCCTCTGTAATATCCCTCAACTTACTTCCACCGTATCGTACAAAAGTGTCCCAAAAAGATATTGCCTAACATATTGTATATTGATTTAGAAAGCGGTATTATTTAGGATGTAATAACTGTTAATATGTAGGACTTTTCTACTAGTGAAGGTCTTCTCTAATTTAGATGAATCTCTCTTGTCATCAGTGGCAAAGCTGATAACTATTTGTTGCTTTGGTCCACATAAAAACAACACTTTGCTTGAATTAGGTGGCACCAATGTTGAACTATAGCTTGACATTGTGAAGCAGATGAGGTTGACTGCAGAAAATGAGCCAAGCTGCACAGATTGCAGCACCGCGACTGTGCCTGCGTGTCAAGCTCTTCTCTGAGACTTTCTGATGGGAGCCACATTGTGCCATATCAACCTGTGCACTGTAACATTCAACACCCGCGAAAAAGAAGCCAACATATTTCTAGGTGTGTCAAATGCGTTGGCAAGTGTGACAGCACTTGCTTGACCTTGTTTTCACCTGCGGCAACAGGACTGTTTTATTTGGCACCTAAATGTGCTCGAGATGTTTTGCCTTGTGATGAGAAAATAACTAGAGTGTGTAAATGTTTTCTACATTCTATTTTTCTCATTATTCTCTTTTGATGGCCTTGCTTTGTGGTTGACTTTTATAGCGGAACTGTAGTGAATCGGATTGTTGCCATATGAAGAGTTTACTGCCAAAATATGACTTGTTTGGAAAAGCATTATACCTAAGGTGTTTCTAGTGACATTTTGCCAACAATGACCAAATTTCCTGTAAATATGGCCATAATTTGTTCATTCTGTTGCTATGATTTTATTTTTATTTTTTTTTCCTGATAAACAGGAAACTCTTCATATCAAGATAATCCTTTGATTTGAGCCTTTAGGCAGCATGTTGCCTTTGACAGAAACGAAACCTTGTGCTAACAATGTTAGTGATGGTTTTAGTTTGATATGTTTGCCTATGTTGTGGGTGGTATATAGTTTGTGACTTTCAACGCTCTTTGCAGAAGATCTTTGAGAAGGAAAGGGGCATTGAAATAAGAAAATTATCACCTATATTTTCAAAGCTTCACTTCAGATTTTTGAATACGCTTTGTTGCTTATCTGGATTTATTGTTTAGGTTTTTTTTCCAATCTTCATTGATTTACATTTGAAAGCTTTAATTTCTGTATATTTTTTTGGAAAAGATTACATGATTGTATGTTTATTGTAAATACATTAAATATACTATTTTTGTTTTTAATTTGAGCTTTACTTTGCTTTAATTATGAAAAAGGTTTGATGATAATAGAATCTTATTCCTATATATTTTTTTTTTTTTTTTGCACAACAGTTGCTAGTTCTCTTTTCACGACAATTATTTACAAAACACCTGTAGCATTAATTCAGCCATATTTCAATGTAGCTCAGACATTATATTTTGCTGAAAAAAATTAAAACAGACTTGACTGCACTCTTCTGCGTTCAACCTAAAGCTAACATCAGTTATACTAACAT
>JAOXYM010000001.1:31911975-31930261 GCA_028567055.1 Leptatherina wallacei
AAGCTACTGATACTGATAGATAATCATCTGAGATTAGCGTGTTAGCATGCTAACATTTGCTAGCACTAGGCAGCATGGATAAAGTTCCCAACTGGTCCTAGTTGTATTTGATATATTGTACTATCCCAAATAATCACCAACCCACTGACCAAATTTGCTGCCTTAAAGATGCACTACTTAACATTTGCCATTTTCTCAGTGATGCGCCCCACTTCGACGGCTAAATTGGCATCCATCTTGCATCCTACCTGTACTGTGAGCTCTCCCCAGACAGTAAAAAACAGTTTTATCTTGACTCTTATCTCTTGCTCTGCCTCTCTTTTGTTTCCTCTCTTGTCTGATAATGTCTTCTAATGTTTCTTTGCTGAATCAGCCACAATGCGCGTTCACGGCTGGTTTTGTTTACATCTGCTTGCTAGCGTGTGACACATGCGCAAAGCGAAACTCAGCTGCAACTTCACGCAAGTGTCCTGGATGAAAAAGTTCTATTAGCTGTTTTTCAGCTGCGAGACGTTACTGGGCAGCAACGGCTCTAGAAATGCACACAATAAATGTCACTGTGCCATCAAACCACCGCAGAGTTTTAAGCTTTAAGTTAAGGAATGGGTCTTTAAAGCCACAATTCTATAGCTAAACCTTTAGGAAGTTCAGGAAGAAATCGTTAGCTCTAGGCTAACTGGTTCATCCTTTGGATCGCTTGTTGTCAGACCCTTAAAAGGGGTGCATTTCCCAATCATAATCTTATTTTAAATGCTTAGCAAATGAGTAAAGATTTTTATTTGCAAAATCTTTGCTTTAATCTTGTTAAATGTCATGCTGCTTTCAGAAATTTAATGTTTTGTAATAAACCAAATAGCCATCAGGGATGAGGAAAAAAACTAAAACTCCCGTCTGCAAGTGTCACAAGCAAAAGGCTGTTAAACATTGCACCAGATTATGATACAGAATATAGCATCTGCCATTTTACTAAGCCTTTTCATCCAGATGCATGTTTTCTATATGCAAGGCATGCATGTAAAAAAGGGATTGTCATTGGGTCAGTGCTTGGTCAGATAACATGAAAAACAACATTTTCTTTTCCCATCTAAACGCACTGACAGACAAATATAAATCCTGACATTACTTTAATCGAAATGTGCTCGTGCTTTGCCATGATCTAATTTCCTGTCATCTAAGCCCTCTGGTTATCTACAGCCTACCCACCATGCTACAACAGCCTGTGGAGATAATAGCCGGGGTTATGGATTGACCTGTGACTCATCGTGTACCGCTGCTTTGAGGGAGCGATGTATGTGTTTGGGGCCACGTTGAAGCGTTGCTTTGATGCGAGAGCCTTAGCTGAGAGCTCTCCTGTTTCTCGAGTGCAGACGGGGGTCTTGCCGAGGCCATGGTGCAGTGAAATGGAAAGCATGCCATTCCCTGTTCGCTTGATGCCGAGTGACTGTGAGAGGTTGTGTCATGTTTCTTGGCTATTGACTCAATGACTTGGGACTTCACGACAAAAGCCTGAACCCATGTGGGTTCTCTGCGTGCTGACAGAGAAATCTGTCTTCCACTTGTCTTCACATTGACCCGAGGACTCTGCTGAACTGACGTGTCCACATCCCCAAAGTCTCACCTTCTGAACCCAGAAATAACCTTTCTACAACCTCACCTGTCTCTCATGCTCTGTTAACCTTCAGTCTAGCTGCTATCGAAACAATTCCCTTAACTTGTATACTTCTTATTCAGATATCTCTATGGATCACCTATTTATGGCATTCAGCTTGCATCTGCAACATGGATGATATGGCTGTGAATTCAACCATAAATATAACATACAATGCACTGTTGCGGTGGGTTGAAAAGTCAAGGCAAAAAAGCACAAACCATTAGCTGGTACTCAAATGCCAGCACAAAGAGCCAGACCTTCATGGGTGCCTCTGCCCTCCGGTTCATCCATGAGACAAAATAGCCATATGCCCTTCATATCCAGTAAAAATGAAGAGATTTGGACATTCTACACTTTCAGTATGCAAAAGGATTCCTCTGCATATCTGACTAATACCCAGTCTTGTGACGTGGCTCAGACATCTGACCTGATTTATTGCAGGCTTCCTCTATATTGTTAAAAAATAACACTCCAGCTCAGTGACAAAGGCCCAATTATGCCTATTCCTTTCATGCAAAAAAGGTCCATATTCAAAAGAGGCGAATTGCAAATCCAGTTGCTGGTTGTCCTTGTTCTCTCCTAATCTAATAAAGTGATCCATCATTTCAACAGGGACAGCTACAGCCCAGGCATAAAAACGAATCCCACAGAGAATTAGTATCTAGATGTTTGCATATCCATATATGCAGTCCTAAGAGACTGTGTAAAGGGTTGGTTGGGGTGTGGGCCACGGGGTATCATAAAAACATATGTGCATTTAATTTTGTATTTCTGGTGATTACACCTTTAAAATGGACTTTTTCCTCAAAATTTGTTTCTTATTAGCTGTTAATAACATCTGATTACCTGCATGGCATCAACGAGCACGACAGATCCTTTTAAAATATATTTTGGTTATCGGTTTTCTGTCAATAAAAAAAGAAAACAAAAAAAACCTCCCAAACTCCTTTGCGGTGCTTCTGTTGGTTGAGGGATGGTCCTGTTGCAGAATCATCCATTACCCTGATGAGCCTGCAGCCCCAGAGTCATGACAGCACAGCCACACGATGAGCGAGACAGCCGACTGCCACTATTTGTTCTGCTAAGGCATTCATCACACTAATTACCCATGGTGCCAAGCGGCTCCTGTAGCTCACTGAAGCTTTGGCTGCTCATTTGGCGATGAGGTGAGGAAGGAAAACCTCAGATGAGTCTAAACGGGAGGCTGTCCTCTTTTTGTAGCTCTCCTGCACCTAATTAACTTAGTCCTCCAGAAACTTGACAAATTGGAATGATGAATCTGGCCTCTATGAATAGATACAAATACATGATCAATCAAAATACCGGACAGTGTTTTCAGAATGAGGAACAGTGCCGCTGTGAAGGACAAAAGAAGTGCATTTGCTATGAATGACACCAGAAAACAGAAAGGGAAGGTCTTTTGTTATGTTTGTGCTGTTAAAATGTAGAAGCAGTGAGCAGCGAGTGGGTGGTGCAGAGAAAAGTGGAAGCAAAATCACAACATTTCATCCTTTAAATGTCAAATAAAAATTATAACAGTGTGTCCAGTTTTCGATGCAAAATGGTTCTTTTAAAGGACTGCTTTTCCCTCAATCCAAACAGATGCAGAGGGGCAGTCTCTCTAAATTTAAATCAAGTCTACCCACCTGACCTTGAGGAGCACCAAGACAGATTCATATTTTCTTGAGTTTCTGTGTCATTCACATAAGCTTTCAACTGCCTCTGTCCCTCTTGGCCTAAACACAGCCGTCTGAATAAATGTAACATCCAGTACATCACAACATCCTTGCATCCCCTCCCAGCAGTGGCTGCGGATCATCAGATCAAGTACAAGGAAACTTCCTAGAGACCAAATCCTTCAAAACCCGCCTCCTAGTCATACTGAAAGAATATCGCTCCATGGGCGAGAAAACCAAACAGCAGAAATGACACACAGCCACTGGTTAAACACTTCATTAGCAATTAGACGTAAAAATGACCTAGAAAGGACAATGTAGATGTAAGTAATTGATAGTAAATAACTAAATAGTTTATCTGTACAGAAAGATAGTAATATTTAAGTACTGATTTGTATGTAAAGATAAAGACGTGGAAAATAATTGTATTTTTTGGTACTAGATTAAGATAAGAGAGATTTTATTTGGAGAAATTGGTAAGTAAAAATATAACAACAGATTCATAAAATGAAACTGAATGCAGGAATGTGTACTATTTCTTTATATACTTCATAAACCCACAAAGGAAAATCATAATTTTTTTATTTTTCCAACATATTTGATTTGTTAAATTCTGGTTATTTAAGACTAAAAAGCGCGTCTGAGCGCAAAGCTGAGCTGTATGTATTTCGATCATTTACTAAGCTATGTGGGTTAATCTTGTGCCAGATAATGAGTTCTAGCATGAGTGAGGTCAAAGGTTAAGTAGGACTTTGTACGAGTCCTAGTGAGAATCACCAACATTTCACCAGGATGAATTTGCTCAGAACTGAGAAAGCCGTTGGTGATGCGTTATTGCACACTGACCTGTAGCACAATGTGTCTCTCAAGCATGAAATTCTCCTCGTGAAGAATGCTGTGGCGGCTCAGAGAGAGTCATAGGTCACATGTTTGGGGTTAATGAAAGGTGAGAGACGGTCCAGCGATCACAGGTGAGGCAATGGCTGGGGTGAGCTAATCTACCTGACAAACTGTTGCACTCTGATCACAGTCTGACCCTGCTTAACACTGCTTAAGAGTTTCCAGTTAGATTTCAGTGGCCCCCAGGGTAAGCACCACGAAGCCAATCACGTTTACTGGTCAGGGTCATGTCAGAGACACAAAACAACTTCGACATGAGACGATGAAGTCTAATCAGTGTAAGACTTGTTGATGTAACTTTCTTGTGGAATATGGGAGAAATAAAAAAAACCACTCTCCCTGAATGAGTACACAACTGATTAAATCAACTTTTAGTTTCTGACTGTAGTTATTGTTGAATGTATAACCTTGAAATAGTTTCAGCTAAAATATAAGAAATGATTTATTAAAAGTATGCAAACAGTACGTGTTTAAGGATAACTAGACATTTACTGAGGATGGATAATGTTCGAGTCCATCCTGCCTTTGAAATGTTGATACAAGTATGTGTGTCTACATGTGTAGCTATATGTATATATGTGTATGTATGTTTGTATGTATGTATATGTGTGTATATATGTAAGTATGTCTGTACATATATGCCTATGTATAGTAATTACTGTAGCGGTAAATATGTATGTTTACACTTCTTCTCATTCCTTTTCAAACATATAATGAAATTATATGTCTTAATGTTGGTTTTCTTTATAACTTATGTTTACATGTGGTGGACTGTCCACCTGCTTGTTATTGGGATTTTTTTTTTGTCTTGACATGTTCAAATAAAACATTGAATCTGAATTATTGAAGGTTTTAAAGTAATTATTTTTTCGGAGCATAACATTGTGACACATAAAGTTATTTAAACCACTGTTAGCTTCTTCGTTTAAACCTCCCAGCATGATTTTTGCCTTTTTCTGAAAGATTAAAAGTAGCATAAAGTTCCCTTTTTTCTCTAAAACTGTCATGATGTTTTACTGATATCACAGAAGATTCAAATGTTTTTTTCTTTCCATTCAATATTAAGATATGGTGTTCATGACAGAGACAAGTTTGTAAATCATAAACCGTCTGCAGCAACATTTACCCGGTTGGTCAGCTGCAGGATTCAGAAGGATTTATGGAGGATATACATTTCTACTCTGACTCGGACTAAAGGCATTACAGATAAAGCTGTCACAACTTTACACAGTAAACAACACTGTAGCAATGGGACTCGTAAGGATTTCAGCTTTGTATTCGTTTATACATTTAGTCAAGAAGCTAAATGTTGTTGTGAAGGTTTAAAAATTATGAGATTGCAAAGTTAGAAAATATTGGATCTCTGGTTCTTTGTCTGATGGCAGACTGATCAGATACAGACGTGACAGAAAATTTATCAGCTTTCTTGATGAAAACAGAAGTAGGAAGGAAAAGATCTTAAATGATTGATCTTTTTCTTTCGTCTGAGCCAGAAAGCACGAGGTGCTGCACCAGTGATCGTAGCCTATACATCACCTGTGTCAGGTCTTAAACCTCCGAATAAAAATACAACACACAGGTCATGCACTCTTAATTTTGTGTCTTTTAGTACCCCACAGAATTATAGCTTAGTGTTTCCCTTTTCTATTCTTGGCCTTCACCTAGGTCATGACTTACTCATGGTCTTCTTCGTGCAGTAACCTTTTAGATCATGCTCCTTAACTTCGTTACCTTGATGAGCTTACATCAAACCCTGTTACGCACCGTAGACAAGAAGGTTACTGCATATTCCACAAGGGCTGTTTACGATGTAAATGGAATAGTTTTGCTTAAATAATGCCCGTCATCTTACATCTGTGTGTTCTTTTTGTTGTGATGTTTTGAGCTAATGAGCTCAATCTCCAGCCATCTTTACTTTAAAGCTGGATTTTTAGTTTCATCAACTTTCATCATTTGTGAAAAAAAATGACACCAAAGAAGCACATAAAAAAAAAAAGCCACCGATCTGTGATCAGTGAGCCATATCTGCACTCCCACTGAGCTGCAAAACGGTCACATCCTGGTGGTTTTGCACACACAGCAGGTCTCTCCTGGGCAAACTCTTCCTCACTTTGTCTCCAATTAGCTTGTTTTCAACTCCCACTGGTGATAAGTCTCAAGAGGTACCAGATCGCTAAAAGCAGTGGGGGATTATCATCCTTAAACTCTTAAATTTGTGATTAATATTAATCATTCATACAAAAGCAGAGAAGGAACTCTTCATCTCTCCTTGACCTTCCACTTTTGACTTGAATGGGATGTGAGCTGCGTTATTGTTAGCAGGCAAAGCAAGGCTTGCAGTGTACATGAGGTGCCACAGGAAGACTCCAACCACAGTCATTATGAAGGACGTGGCAGCACCCTCAAGCTTGGGTGAAGAGACTTCTTTTCTATGAAAAACCTACAATAAACCCAGATTTGACTGAATGACACTGCAAGGACACAAATTGTTGCACAATATCTGAGTGTTCTGGGCTCTGAGCTGTATTATATAGTTTCTGTAGGTTATGAACATAATAAACAGAAGAACCATGTAAAAGAAAAGGGATATTCTTCTAAACAATCAGTTTTATGTGCACATTCACTAAATAATATGAGGAAATTAGTGGATAATTCCTTAATTGCACAAATTAGAGGACATGTAAGAGTCAAGGACTGGGCTTAAAAATGTATGTGTCCATCATTCAACATATTCTCGACAAGAAAGCGAAAAGTGGTCACAGAAAAAAATCAATAAAAAGTTGATCTGGGCAAATGACTTCAACCTGTGGGGAAATCTATCCCGATGGCAGTGTGATCTGAGGGGAACAAAGGCTCACTCAGCGATTTGATGGGGATGAATATGATGCTCAATATGCTGCATGCACACTCAACAGATCTCAGTTTAGCTGAACACCAGGAGATTTTGGACCGCCCTCAAATCTCAGGATGGGGGATTGAAATGAGATTTGATGCAATCCATTGCTTCCCTTATGCAATTGTTCTTTTTATTAAATTTGCTTTATATGAACATAGTTCATATATTTGTTTTAATTAGATTATAATGGAACTACAATGAATTGGACTGTGTCTTTAAAGTACCTTGAGATGACTGTTGTGAATTGGCGCCCCATCACCTTCATAAAAACACAAAATGAGGGAATCTGTTTTGGAGGAAATGTTTTGCGTCTCTTCAGCAGAGTTACAGAAACTAGTTTTATTTATAGATTAAATGTTATACATTATCATTTTTTCTTTATAATAATTACATCAGCATTCTAAATCCAGACATATAGTTTCAGGAAACAAGAATAAATGGCCTATTTGCACACATGTATGCATTGTTGAACGCTTTTTCAGTGGGATTAGCATGTTTGCATGCATTAAATATATTGTTCCAATGAGACAAACTTCTTTTAAATAACATTTTTACATCCTGAGTGTCTTAATGAAGTTTCATTAAAACTATAGGCCCGTCTCATGGAGCTACACCCTTGCCTAATTTTCTGCGTAATTAACTGGTGACACTAGGTGGCATCAAATGGTTGGGATTTTAATCAGCTCAGGAGTGCCTTTGCAGACTAAGTTTTAGCATGATGGGAAAACACCTGTAAAAAATTAGCTTTCCCTTTGTTGCATGAAGGAGACAGCTGATAGCAGTTGATGCAGTCAGGAAGACAGCAGAGAGGGGGAGAAGGCGGAGGAACATAAGGAAACAGAGGGAAGTAAAGACTCCCATCACTTTCCGCAAGTACAACTGAACCCTCGCGCGGCTGCTCCCAGATCAGCTTCTCCTCTTCGTTAACTCCGCCCCAAGCGCGCACGTAACCGAGTCGGTGACGTGCGGACGCATCACTTTCCAACACTCTGCAAAGCCTCACCAAAATCATCATCCATCAACCCCCACCGTCTTCTCCAACCTCCACCCCCATCTCTCTCTCTCTCTCTCTCTCTCTCTCTCTCTCTCTCCTCCCTTGTCTTTTTAATGTAACTTCTGACTGATCGGGAGAGCAGGGAGCGTCTGGAAAGCCTGGTCCGGTGACTCCATCTCTGATGAAGGACCTGCTCGCGCGGTCTCCTGTTTATTAAAGCTGGACACGCAGACCGGAAGGGATTAGGTTGTGTGGGTTTTTTGGAATAAGATTGCTTCCCCCTACGGATTTTGGCTCTGTTGTTATTTTTCACCTCTGTGGATGTTAAAGCGCATCAAAGCGGTCTGAATGAAGCTGCTTTTTTTTTGGGATATCCTCTGGGTGACTGTTAATTCTCCACTTTTTCTAGCTTTACTTTACACGCTCTGTTTTACTCAAATTTAAGCTAAATTGTTTTATTTTTTCCATAACATTTCCACGGCTTCATTAAATCTGCGTGAGAGATAAATGCCGACAAACCGTGTGCGTTAATTATCGCGTAAAATCAGGAAAGTTGGGTTCCCAAAGTTTTGGAGCCGGTCGATATGGCAATGGTGGCGTGGAGAAGCAATGAGGGCGTCGGGGACACCCAGGGGACTCTCTCCTCCCCGGTGTCCCAAGTGGCACCTCTGCCTCTGCCCGGAGAGCTGACGGGACACATGAACCCTGCGCCCTCTCTGGAAATGCCCCCGGCAATATCGGCACCTCAGGGTGCACCCCCGCCCAGTCAGTCCGGCACCTCCGTCGCAACCACTACCGCCACAACCAACAACAGCAACGGAACCTCCTCTTCCTCCTCCTCCTCCTCATCGTCCATGGACAAACAGCAAAGCCAGCAGATCGAGTGCATCGTTTGCGGAGATAAATCCAGCGGGAAGCACTACGGACAGTTCACGTGTGAAGGATGTAAGAGCTTCTTCAAACGCAGCGTCAGGAGGAACCTGACTTACACCTGCAGGGCCAACAGGAACTGTCCGGTGGACCAGCATCATCGCAATCAGTGTCAGTACTGTCGCCTCAAGAAATGCCTCAAAGTCGGCATGAGGAGGGAAGGTACGGGCTGGCATCCTACTGCTGTTGCTGTCTGTATCATTTTATGATATCAAGCAACACCGCATGGTGCAGGGGATGACTCGGTTTCCCATCAATTCTGTGTTTATTTCCGCTAAACTCGCGCCAGTCCTTTAAAATCCAAACTGAAGCTATATGTATGCAACACTGGTGTAGCCTAGCTTAATGTCCACATCATTTCGTTATGGACACAGCTTCCCATTACGCGTTGCCTTTTGTCCGAGTAGTCATATTATGAAGATAAATCTATTTTATCCACCTAAATGAATTTCTCTAACATGCGGATACTGGCTTAAATGTACGTAGAGACTTGTATTTAGAGAGTTATAATAAAGACTACTCCGGCTAGCATGGTGTAGCCAGGTTAATGTAGGCTGTTATTGTTGCTATCACGGTCAGTGTGAAGCTGAAACAAGAAGACATTTTAAATTAAACAAATATCAGATTTGGCCGCAAGAGAGCAACAAATATTTGTAATTTCGACGTTTTTGTTGTTGTTTTGTCTTTGGGTTGAAATTGTTGCATTTTGAGCTCGTGACATTTATTTTATTTTTTTTGCGAGATTACGTGTGCACTTGCAATCTTTGTGTAGACAATGTCCGTTAATGTGCGCGTGCTATAGCCTACGTAACAAGCAGGTCGCGCAGGCCCAGCTGTAGCCTACTTTAGCATAGCTGTTGTTATTGAAAAGGACAACTGTGTGCCTCTTTATTATATTTCAAATGTGTTTTTTAGGAACTTTTTTTTTTTTTACAAGATAATTTAACTCAGAAATGGGCATTAGAAACAGACACATGTATACTCGGCAGAAGGAATATAAAAGCGTAAGAAATTAATTAAAGACAGAGAAGGGTCTTTCATTAGAATAAAATAGTAATAATATAAAATATAAGCAGATGGAGACCCAGAAGCCACGCAGTTATATACGGGTTATGGCCTAGAAATAGCCCAGAAAGCTGCATCTCGCGTTGAATGTGACATTTCTTTCCAGGAGCTGTCTAAAACTGTTACTCAGTGTGCACGTCTGAGAAGCCAGCCGAGCATAAGATGCCTACCACTGACCGCAGACGTGAACTCCCAGGACAAAAGAGAACAGTGTGTGTGTGTGTGTGTGCGTTTAGCTGGAAGATGCCCCTGTTGTTTTCATTGACATCTGTTGTTTTAAAAGATACCCCGTATGGGCAATTCGCCATTTCAGCTTTTCTTTAAATGTCACCTGTGCTGTTTTAAGTGTATCCTTTTTCTGTACACTATGATGTGACATCTCTGCTTCTTCTCGTTGCAGCTGTCCAAAGAGGCAGAATACCCACGCAGTCATATCACGGCCAATTCGCTCTGACAAACGGAGACCCACTGCAATGTCATTCCTACCTATCTGGGTACATCTCTCTGCTGCTGCGGGCCGAGCCCTACCCGACCTCCAGGTTCGGCTCTCAGTGTCTGCAGAACAACAACATCATGGGCATCGAGAACATCTGTGAGTTGGCGGCCCGGATGCTTTTCAGCGCCGTGGAGTGGGCCCGCAACATCCCGTTCTTCCCAGACCTGCAGGTGTCGGACCAGGTGGCTCTGCTCCGCCTCACCTGGAGCGAACTTTTCGTCCTGAACGCCGCGCAGTGCTCCATGCCCGTGCACGTCGCTCCGCTGCTGGCCGCAGCAGGCCTCCACGCATCCCCGATGTCCGCTGACCGGGTGGTGGCTTTCATGGACCACATACGGGTCTTCCAGGAGCAGGTGGAGAAGCTCAAGGTGCTGCACGTGGACTCGGCAGAGTACAGCTGCATTAAGGCCATTGTGCTGTTCACGACAGGTAATGTGTTTTTTATCCAAACACACAAACCTGCACATCTGAACACTGTGGAGAATTATTGTTGACTAGTAGCCTGTCCAACCCTCCCACAATTAGAAAAATATAAATAAAAATCTGCCCACTTATTGAACACTGCACAGCAACATCTAGGATAACATCCTTTGGCCATTAGATAAATAATAAATATACATTTTGATTATGTCGCCATCTTGACATGGACTTCCTGCAGACAAAAACCGTCTTGTCTCTCTGGGACTTCCTGGCAAAAATGTAGGAAATAAAAACAATAAAGGACGGCCATGGCCTGAATAAACCTTAGATAAAAAAAATGGGAATTAAATATATTTTTTCAATTTTTTTTCTTAAAGTTTAAAGCCCTTAATACAGTTTTCTTTCTTTCTTTCTTTCTTTTTTTTTAAGAAATGTTTTGTGGAAAATTATTAATGACCTGTGTTTTCAATAAATGTGCAATTAATGATAAAAATAACAATAATAATAATAATAATAATAAAACAAAATAAAATAAAATAAAATAATAAAGGAGATAAAGGACAAAAAAATAAATCTAATTCATCTCAAATTGGTTGAAAATTTAGATTTTGCAGAATCTGCTGATTGTCATAAAACAGAGAGAGAAATAAAAGACGTTGCAGTTTCTCCTGGAAACAATTTCAAAATTTTTATTGAAATTTACAACCCAGTTTGTCACCTCCAAAAGCACAGGCTTGGTGGATTTATATTGTTTGTTACTGTTACTATTGTAACTTTCAATATGCAGGAAATAAGTTTTGGTAGATTTTAAAACAGCATAGTATCTTTATAGCTCCTAGAATATGAATGACTTTGTATTAATTATTATGTATTTTATGCAAATGAAGGTAGAGGTTTATCACTGGATAGCCTCAACATTTCATCACACTCCCTGTTAAAAGCTCCTCAGTTCACTATTTGATCACATCAAACCCATTTATGCTGCTGAATATTTTAATTCTAGACATAAATAAACTGTTTTTACTCTTTTTATATTTATTTAGGCTCTTTCTATCTCTCTAAGCATGATCAGAAGATAAAACTGTAATCATATTATTTATTTTACTCGTATTGCACTTTTGAATATAGTTTAAATTTGTTCCTAAAGGACATCTCTTTATACAAATATATATATATATATATATATATATATAATTTTAAACAAGTAAATTTATTGGTTGCATGGCAGCCTTTCAACACTAGATGTGTGTGTTGCTGGATGTTGAGCTGGATCAAAAGGATGAGCAGTAGCAGAGTAAAAAAATAAAAGGTCTCCTATGTAGGTCTATTTTAGTCCCCATGAGCACATCTGAACACGTGTCTTTAAACTGGGACACAGTAGCCTTTCTTTAACCGCTGCTGCCTTCTGCCTGCAGCGCTACAGTGCAAGCAGAGGTCTCTGCTGTGTGTGGAAATGCAAAAGGTCTTATACAGTGCAGCAATCTAAGCTCTAACTGCGCTCTTAAGCTCTTTCACAATATTTTCTCTCATTTCTAAACCCTGAATATTGTTTTTGATATTCGATGGAGGCACAAGCATCACATTTGAACCTGTACAGCATGAAACTGATGAGGTGATGAACTTTTATCCCAACATGCAGCACTGATTGATTTTTACTGTATTGTTGTTGGTGAGTTGGAGTCATGTTTGTTATTTTACTGCATCCAGACGTGCCGGATCTGTTCGTTAGCTTCCGTCCTGCTAAAGAGAGTTTGCAAAAGTGCGATTTTATTTTTTTTCTGGAACTATAGTTGATATTTGTGTATTAATATGAATATTTTGTTCTTTATCTTTTATTTTCATCTGCCAATCAGAAGGATGCATGTCCAATCAAAGTGTATTTTGCTCTCTGCTTGGTTGAACCGTTGGTTTTTAACCCCCCCGCCCGTTGTTTGTTTCTCGATGTCTGTTTCTCCTCCCAGACGCCTGCGGCCTGTCGGACCTGGCCCACGTGGAAGGTCTCCAGGAGAAATCCCAGTGTGCTTTGGAGGAGTACGTGAGGAGTCAGTATCCCAACCAGCCCAACAGGTTCGGAAAGCTGCTGCTTCGCTTGCCTTCCCTCCGCACCGTCTCCTCCTCTGTCATAGAGCAGCTTTTCTTCGTGCGCCTAGTCGGGAAGACCCCCATAGAAACTCTGATCCGGGACATGCTGCTGTCCGGTAGCAGCTTCAGCTGGCCTTACATGCCCATCCAGTAGAGGGGGGGAAAAAATGCTGCATCGGTGCTACGAAGGTCAGGAAGAAGGTCCCACTCCTCAAATAAATCCGGCCGAAAATTTCTGTTAATTCAAAGGGATCGGAAACACTGCCAGTGGAATGAGATTACTGAGATGTAAAGATTTAATGTAACGTCGCTATTTTCCTTGATATCAGAGGAGTGATCTGCCTTATTCTAGAAAAAGGTCCTGAACGTTCGCGGCGACGTGAAACGATCCGACCCAGACTGGCAGAGTTTTTACCTGTGCACAGAGAAACATGATGGCCACTAAATGACAGCTTTTCTGTTTGTTTCTTTGGTTCTTTGTTTGGTTTATTTTGGATTGTGGTCACCGTTGATGGTTTTGGGATAGCAAACGATATTTATTGGACCTGTGTGTATATTTATCAAGCTTGTAAATTATGTTTTAAATCCTTTTTTTTTTCTTCTTTCTTTTTTTTCTTCCTTTTTTTAATGTTTGATGTTTTTTTCCCCCGGTTAATGAGAGAAACTGCAGGGATCATTTTGTGTTGATCTGCTCCTGTTTTCTGTTGTTGTTGTTGTTGTTGTTGTTGTTTTCATACCTTCCGGACATAGCACTTTGGATTTAAGTACAATTTGGAGAAATATTTACCATGAGTGTGTGACTACCCCCCACCCCGCCATGCTCAGCTCTATGCAGACAGAGCCATGACATTAAACCTCGGATTTTAATTACTTTAGTTTCTAATTCTGATTTTCTTACATAAAATGAAAAAACGGCGGATTTGAAAAGCTCACATCTGCTCAGTAGCGGGTCATTTCAATGCAGATTTCTTAGTGAAATTTAGAAGAAATATTCCTTTAATTCTTCATGACCATTTTAGTTATTTCCTGTTGCCATCCTGTTCAGTTAATCCTCGCTTTGCCTCTCTAAGTAACATGTAAAATCACTTTTTGTGAATTATTTTCATCCTTCAAGTTTTATTTCTGGTCTAAAATCGAGTGAAAATCAGGAGGCTGCTTCCAGCTGGTGAATGTTGGAAAGTTGTGTCACATTTTTACAATGTCCCAAATCCCATTTCACACAACAGTTAATATCAACGGCATTAGGAGATTATCTGACACACTTATCACCAAATCATCCAATTATTTTACGTTTCCAGCTCTTATTACCCTCAGATTTCTTTTTCCCAGGCTCACATGATACGATTTTCCAGTCCGAGAGACAAAATGTGTGTTTATGAAACCGTCCGCTTACTGACTCAAACAACCTCTGCAGGGTATTGCTGAACTGAGAGTGTGTGAGTTACGAGTGTGTGCATGCGTGTGTGTGTTCATATGTGTTGATTTCTTTTTTTTGACAACCACTCTGATGTACTGTGAAAGTTAACATATTGGTACCGTATTAAATTATAACTCAAGGTTTATAAATAAAGTGTATTTGGTTTATTTCACCTTTTCAATCCCATGTTGTTTGTGACTTCCTGAAAAGGACGAGTGTGTTTACATGTGAGACCGAGGCAGGACGGGAGCTTCTGGATTGAAACGTGGAAGCCGTGGAGAGTTGTGGCGATGCCTCTGAGAGTCTGTTTGGAAATGTTAATCAAACTAATTACATCCGCTGACAGCGACAGCTTTATGTGCATGTCATGGTGTGTTTAAGTTTGCCTCGTCTGAAGAGCCTCTGCAGGAGAGTGTTTAACTTGTTGGACTGGGCTTTATAAGAAGTTAAAGGAAGCAAAAACTACAGATTTCTGATCCTGTGCAAAACACATTGATTTAATTCAAAACAATTCTCATCAAGCAAATGAATTATTTTTATTTTAAAAATGAAAACATTCATTTTTATGTTCCTTTGCAGCAAGGAAGCAAGACAAAACAGCCCAAAACACATTTTTTAAATAATAAATGAAACTATTTTGTCCAACTCATCAGCAGGTTAACACCTCTGTTCAGGTTTCATTAACTCAAAAAGGTGATCAAACTCTCCAGAAGAGAGGAAATCACTATGAATATGGTGCCAGATTGAAGAAGACAGGGAGGATTAACACAGCTTCTTTGCTTCTTAGTGGACAGAGAGCTAATGAGGGGCCTCCCGAGTGCTCTGTCACTACAGTTTACCCCGAGGAGGATGAAGTTGGGTGCCGAGCCAATATGAAACAATAGAGCATTTTCCAACACACGTACAGGTCCGCAAAGAAAAAGCATGTCAAAGAGTAGGCTGCTATACTGCCGGCAGAAAAATGCGGCTGAGTTGGAGTTCAGAGCTGTTTGTAACATTTGGAGCTCCGTGTTTTCCGTTTTTTCCGCCGCGTTTACTACTGTTTGTTTTCTGCACGCGAGTTAAAGATGAATAAATAAACTCTCACGGTTCAGACTCAGCCAATCAGCGGCCAGGAGTTCAGCTCGTGCAGCCAGTCATAAAAGGTTTTATTTCATTGATATTATTGTTCATAAAAAATCAAGCGAGGACGAGCTGTTTAACCAAAACACCGAAACCCTCGTGGACTTTTATCATCAGTGACAGATCAGAAATGATTTTGATCACTTTACATAATATTTTCTAATCATGTGATATCCTGATAATTATGTTGGAATCGATGTGGTTTCAGATGTTCTGCGTTGGTTTTCATTATTAAACATTTCCTACTTTTTTTTCCAGAAATCTTTTAATTTTCGCTTAAAATCCTAAAAATAAATATTATTTTATTAAATTAATATCTGTTGACAAAATGAAGTTTCGGGACACAAAAAAATATGGAAATTAATTTATTTTAATTACTTTAGTAATTTAGATTTTCTCTATAAATCCTTGTGTTTGCTTTAAATAAATAAAAACACGATTTTATTTATTTATTCATTTATTCATTTAATTATTGACAAAAGTTTTCATGTTGGTTTGAAAAGTTTTAATGGGCCAAATAGTGGAATAAAATCAGGGAATCAGTGTTATAAGCAAATATTTTAATCAAGTTTGTGAATTGCTTCCTATGCCGTTTCATTGACACTCAAACCAAGAATTAACACTTAGTTTTTTTTTTTTTTTTACTTTCTTGCTTCCATTGAAAATGCGTTAAATACAATTTAATACAAAGTGTCAATAAAACAGCATCACAGCTCAGTGATTTTGTAAATAAAGAGGATTTTTTTCAATTGTTTGGCAGTTTCGTGAACGCCGTTTTTATTTTAATGAAACCTCATTGACAGTAAACAAGCAGATAAATAAATATTATTAAAAATAAAGATAAATTGTAAACAAATCTTCCCCGCTTTCTTTTTTCAGATAAAAGCGTTTTTATTTTTTTCATAAACAGGAATAAAGTGGAAGATGGCGACGAAAATCCGCCTTTTGTTGCGATTTTATTTGTCTTTAAATGATGTTGCCAGTTTCTCTCAGTTTAATGGCTTAGGCCTAGTTTTGGACAAAAAAAGAAGAAGAAACGAAGTTGCAAGTGAAAATGCGGCCATTGTTGGCGTGTTGGAGCTCCATGAACTGTTGAACCGCGGTGATGAAACTTGGAGCTGAAGTCTTGTGAATAATTGATGCTCAGAGTTTTAACAGTGGTCTTACATTTATATGAAAGCATTTAAACTAACATTTTACGCAGTTTTTGCATTGTTGACATAGTTTTTTTTCTAACAATTGTGTGTGATAAAAGTGAATAACATAGTTATTTTATTATTTTGTGACATTGTTGATATTGTTATTATATATTTGCGACATTTTCATTTTTTGTTAAGTTTTCATTAAAAAGAAAAAGTATGAAACACTAACAAAACTCCAGTTCTCACAGATCATGGCGCCGTTTGATTATTTGCCCCCCACACACACATTTTAATAAACAGATTAATTCATTTATTCACTTCTAATTTAATTTGATAGCTACAATCTAATTTTTTAATTTTAGAACTTATGAAAATTAAATAAGCTTGAAAGTCTTCTGATAAGCGTGAATTGAAAAAAGGTTTTTGTTTATTTTTCGTTTGCTTGTTTTCTTTCCGTTTTTTTCTTTTGGTTTTTAATATTGGCAAACTTTAACTCTCAGCAGCCAGTTGCAAACATGCAAAAAAGATAAATAAATAAACAATTAAATAAACAATAAATAAATAAATTTAATTAATTAATTAATAAATAATAGGACATTTTTTAAAATAATATAGATAGAAATATCACTACTTTTACTAGCTACTACTAGGCCTACTACTACTACTAATAATAATAATAATAATAATAATAACAATAACAACAACAACATTAGGTAATAACATCAGCCTAATAATAAAACCGATAACAACAATAATAATAATGATACAAAGAAAAAGAAAAAGAAAAATTGAAACCTTTTTTTTCATCACGTGACCTCCTTTGATGAGCAGTTTATATTCTTAACGTCACATCCTGCAGGTTAACACCCGGAGCACACTGGAAGTGCGACCCCTTCTAGACGTCAGCATAATTTACTGCATCGCTTCTTCTTCTTCTTCTTTTTTTTTTTAAATTGAACTCAGCCCTCCGCTGTAAATAGTTGCTGACGTTTAGCACATTCTACCTTGGCTTAACTTAATGCCTTTAATCAGACTTAAGTTACACTAGAACAAACCCAGCAGATCTCCAAACACATGAAGTTAGCGTTTATTTGCACCGACGCAGAGGTTTGGAGCAGACGCTGAAGGGGATGAAAATCACTCTGGTGCTGATGAGGCTCCATCTGTCTGAAGTTCTGAAGTTGGTATTAAAACATGTGAGAATCAGATTTTGTTTATGTGCAGAAAAGCTTCTGTGCTAAAAGTTGAACATTAAACTATGAGGTGCCGTATAGGACAAAATACATTTTTAACTCTCACACACAGCTCTGAAATCATGCATATACTATTATAATCACTTGCATATACACATAAAATCAACTCTCACATACACACTTGCAACAACTCACATGTAAATTATTACTAATTCTCACACACAAACTCCTAAATCACACACACATGCATACAAGACACCCTAGACACATTTGAATCAGTTATACATGTGTATGTGTGAGCT
>JAOXYM010000001.1:31952891-31962953 GCA_028567055.1 Leptatherina wallacei
AATTACACCAAAAAAACTGCTGACTCACTGGAGTGAACACATCTGGAGCAAAATGGTTGCTGCAGATGTTCTAAAAGGACGTCCAAATGTTTTTACTCAAATGAAAACATCAAGCTCCTTTTCTACAGCACTTGTTACCAGGATGACGCTCCCCCATCACACCAGTGGGGGTTTTGACACCAACCTTCTTTGAGAATGATGAAGATTGTACTTCCACTTTATTCACACAGGACAAAAACTGACGCAGTATTTTCATCTGATAGACTAATCACCTAAAAACAAGACTGAAAGCAAAACTAAGACCAGCTCCAAATGAAGGAAACATTCACACCAGCGTCTTTGATGCGAATTCAAGTATGTTTGCTCGAGAAGTCCGCTTCATTTAGGAAATTGTGAATCTGCAAACAAACTATGATTCGGATCAATGAAATGGACTCGGTCTGCCTACAAATGCGGATCTCGGTCCGCTTCAAGTGGACCAAATACAGGAAGTGGACAACCCAATCCAGATTATTTATGAAGCACATTTAAAAACAGAAAAAAGATCATACACAGTAAAGGATAAAAATCAACAATAAGATTCTAAATATGCATTTATGCACACATACAACATAAAAATTACACACATAACAATACAGACGGTCATATAAAAGAAAAAAGCCAGTGTAAAGAAGTGAGTTTTTCTAAAAAGAGATTTAATACCAGGAAACGAACAGGCCTGCTTAACCCTATAAAACCAAACTTATCATACAGTTTCTGGGACATTTCGCAAAACTTTATGGTAAAAACTTTGTTCAAAACCCTGCAGTATACAACATGAGTCTCATCTTCTGCCCCCTAATGGATACAGGAAGCATAAGACTACACCACAATAATTTTCGACATGTCACACTGTAATAAATGGTAAATATACCCAAAAATTAATTTGTTTCCACATTTTCTTTAAGAGCCAAAAAAAGACTTCCGATTAAAGAAATTGGTCTTTTCTCTCCAGTTTTTCTTGGGTTGGGCTTTAAAGGGCTAACATTAAGAGGCAACTTGTTCCAGAGTGTCAGTGATTCACTGCAGAAGCACCCCCTCTGAGCTTGGATCCGGCTTTTTCTCAATGCAAGGTGCATTGTGGGTTCAGCGCAAGGCAATGTGGGTACACACAACCAAAACTTCAGCACCTGTGGAATGGCCCTGGAGAAATGGCTCACGGTCAGACGTGGAAGAACTTGATAAAAGTTCTGATAGAAATATGATCAACCTGGACCGCTAGGATCCGATGCAGCTCCAGGTTTTTGCTGCTATGTGGTAGAAAGTTGTTCTGCTGCATTAACCTGATGAACAAGTCCCCCCCCTTCCGATTGCAGAAGAAAATGTTTTTTTATCTTCATTTAATTTCACTAAATTAACTGAGTTCAGGCCGTTCTCACAAATGGTTCATCTGACTTCTAGCAAAATAATGCGCAGATATTCACACATAGCTTATAAACTCCTGAGCACATCAGGGCTGATGAATCAATTGTGGGGCTCTATCGTGTCTGCGAGATTTTTCTGGTTGTGAAACAAAAAAAAAGGGCTGAATATGCTGGAAAAAAGCCCCTAACCTGATTATTAAATGGAATTAAATGTCAGTAATAGCCTATATTTATCATAATTTCACATTTCTTTTTTTTTTCTTTACACAGCTCAATCAGATCAAGTTGGATCAAGCAACTTGGAAACTGTTTCGATTACATGATTGAAAAGATCTCCAGTTACGTCACCCCTCCAGGTGTTTCCTGCGAGTGGGCCATGTCAGTAACACTTCATCTGGTGCAGAGGACAACCTGACAAGATGTTGCCCCCATAAAGTAGCCGACGTTAAACACACTTTACAGTCATAATCAGCTGAAATACTAAGTCTGCTCTTCAGGCCAATCCAGGACGCGGGCAGAGGCAGAGAGCAGGGTCAGGGTCAGGGTCAGGTTCATGTCCAGGTCCAGGGCCGGTCAGATCAATCCAGGAGGGGGCCGCCAGAGGCAGAGAGCAGGTTCAGGTTCAGGTCCAGAACAACAAAACAGGTTCAAAGAAAGGCTGGAGAGTCAGAATCCAAGAGAGGTTTGCAGACAATCTGGCAGAGAACTGAGGGTTGCATGGTGGAGTGGAGAGAGGAGTGGAACAGGTGAAATGGATTGTGTTGATTGAAGGTAATAGCAGTCAGCAGGAAGCATGCCCAAATAAGGCATGAGTCAAGGAGGCAGACTGGAAACCATGACAGTTTGTTAAAGAACTACAATCATGGCGCTGATGTAAGTAATTGTAGTTTTTGCAAAATAGGGGCGGTTTTGCATCGATTTTAAAGTTTCAAATATTAGATTAATGATCGACCAGAAAGTTTAAAGGGGTGGTAAATACAACTGTGGACCCAGATGTTAAAAATTTAATGTATGAAAATGTATTTCATGCATAGGCTTATCATGTAAAGGCCCCCATTTGTTATAACACGTTACTACATGACAGCTCAGGCCAAGAACTCTCTATAACAGTTGATCACATGTCTTTATCCCAATTTGTTGTTTAATGATAAACCTTCAAATATCCACAGAGGTGAAAGTACCAAAGTCAGTTTTTCAGAGACAGACAGACTGATCAACCTCACATGGGGATGATGTCAGACCCGGCAGCCTGCAGCTGAGCGTGCTCCTGCTGACCAGAGTCTGGTGGGTGCTGTGTGTTGTCCAGGATGGACTTATAGGGTCTGTTTTTCTGCCACTGACATCAGAGAGTCCAGCTCTGTGCCCAGCCCTCCTTACCAGTATGTCTAATCGTCCAGCATCCTCCAACGGCCCACATCAAAAAAGAGACCAGTAAACAAAACAGACTGGTAAAACATCACTATCAGTTTCTTGGAGATGTTTAAGGACCCGAATCTCCTCCGGAACTACAGACGACTCTGTCCTTTTCAGAAGATGCTGTCTGTGTTGTCGGACCAGTCCCTGGTATTTATTGGTCCTGATCACATCCATGTCTGAACCTTCATGGAAAGTAGGCTAGAGATGTTCCCTCTTCCTCCTGAAGTCCACCATCATCTTCTTAGTCTAGGAGTAGTTCAGCTGCAGACCTGCACCATCCCACAAAGTTCTCCAGCAGGTCCCTGCACTCCCTCTCCTGTCCATCTGCAGCACATCCAATGATCGCAGAGTCATAACTTGATGTTATTCTTCAGATAAAGATCTTTCAATGATTCACCTGGTTTAGTGAAAGACAATTTTTTTTCTAATTTCTTTGAGACCCCTTCAGAGACAACGCTAGTGTCAAAATGAAGCTTTTTGGTTTTGTCCCCCTTCAGTTTAAGTCACCTTTAGAGTTATGATATTATTCACACTCTAGGTCATTTGTATAACCTTTAAAGGCCTGAAATGCTGGATGTAAGGTCAGCACTCAGTCTATGGGTCAGAGTCAGGGTATCACAGATTATCAAACATATAAACATAAACTACCATTTCAGTACTGAGAAATACATAAAAAATATCATAAATTTTTATTGGAGTAAAATTGGAATGTAAAACTATTTACAGAAGGCAATAGAGCATTTAGTTTTTAAATTGGATGCAAAATATTGCTGGGGTTTTATTCCAATGCATCAAGTCAATTTTGATGAAATAGATTAGTAAATAATAAATAAGTGAGGTGAGTTTAATAAAGGATCCGGTTTAAAAAGATTTGTGTTACAAGCTTTTTAAAATCCCTCAAAAGTTTCCATCATGACAAAAACCAGGCCAAAATATTGAATTGCTTTGTTGTTGTCACTGAAAACTACAAACAGAAAGAGAAAGAACGAGGGAAAACCTTCTATATATCCCTGAAATATACATGAAAATAGAAAAACACTCAAAGGACCAATTACCACTATTACAACTCATTGACTCCGTGGTCATCAACAGCTCTGGGAAGAAATGTCTCCCGGACGAGCCCCCACTTGTTAAATTTCCCAAAGCGGTAGAACTCAACAACCAATTGAAACAAGACATTTATTTCCAATACCAAAAAGTAAAGATTTCCTGAACACTTTGTACCGAATGAGCATATTAATTAACTATTGTCTTGGAGCTCGTCTGTGACCACTACGGGTCTCAGACCGGTGCAGCTGAACAACTGGTGCAGAAGGAGTGCATGCTGGGGGATTTCCCCCAAACGAAGCAGAACACGAAAACACCCATGAAAAGTCATCTGTTCGAGGCAAAAGTCCATTCAGTAACATCGTGAATTCCTCGCCATGTCTGCGCCTCTCTGCTACAACCTGAGCTGCAGGGGGCGTCAAAGATTTCACAGACACCTGGACAGAGGTCTCACTCTGACAGATTTTTTCAATATTAACTTACTGAAACTGTTTTCAGTGTGAGGAGGTGCGTTTTCATTTGTGCATGATTAAGAAAAAAACACCGCTCAGTTGTAGTTAACCGTTTACATGTTAGTGGAACAGGGTCAGTGTTGTTAGAACAGAAACAGTTGAATGTTGCTTAAATATATTGATTAAAAATGAGCTTATATGTTGAGACTGAACATACAAACAAATATACAAACACACACAAAAGTATCGACATTTGTACCGTTAGGTACTGATACCAATTCCCTGGTAAGATAGTATTACAGTGACAGGAAAGAAGAGAGAAGAAATGTGTGTATGCATGATACATGCATGCAGAGTGTGTAAAAAAGAATATGTGTATATATTTATACATGTCTGTGTGATCTGCGGTGATTAACATAAACAATGATTAGTAATAATATCTCTTTAAAGCTTGAAAGTGATAACGAAGTAAAGTTGAGAGTTTGAGGATATTTGATCAATTGTTCCAATCGTTTGCTGCTGGAAAACTATAAGATTTACAGACAAAAGTGGTGGAGGTGTTGGGAATGAATATTCACTGGACCTAGTACGGTATGTACTGCACTCTGCTGCTCATCTCATAAATGCATTTTCCCTACAAATGTGGATCCAGTAAAAAGGGAAATAAACTAGTTTTCTAAATGTAGGTCTTTTCATATGGCCTGTTGTGTGCATATATACTATGTAGGTCAGTATTCGGACTATTTTGACCTACATATGTACAGGGTATCTTATTAAGGGATTTATAACATTCATGGGGGTTTGCTGCAAAACAAAAGCAAAAAAAAAACAGAAATAGGGTCATTCTGGGGTGATTGTGTTGGTCTCCTGAAATCATTTGGTGTCTCCTCTGTCAATCAGAGCTGTTGGCTGTTCAATGCCTCGGGCGCTTCTGGATGAAGGACTTTGATGTCAGAGTGCTCCAAGACAGCACAGTCGCCCCATAGGCTCAGAGCTCGTACACACTGTGCCTGTGATTTACTTCGACCCCGAGTCTTTGTGGGAATTAAACACTATGGGTAGGAGACAGGGGGAACATGGGGTGTCCACATGATCAAAATCAAGCTCATTACCAAATACGATGAACAACAATGGAGTGGATGAAAGACCTATGAGAAATGAAAGGTCTTTGTAGAAACTATCATGGAGAGACATCCTGGTTGTTTGCCTCTGCCACACAGTCAAGCTCCACTTAACATCCATGTCTCTCCAGACTCATAAAATCCAATATGTTGTGAATTCTGACTGAGAACAAAGCTTCTGTCAGAGTAAACGACGCTCGGAAAGTGGATGTTTCTGCAAAGAAACATTTAAGGTCTTCACAGTAAATAAAAAGCTTCAAGGTGGCCACCAATCACTGTCTGATTAAAAAGGTCCAAATTTCCTCTTCTGATCATGAGTGAAGGAAGTGAGGAACGTTTCTAAATGTTATGATATTGCAATGAAGTTGACCTTTTGGATATAAAACCTGATCTCTGCATTATTTTTATTACACATTGATCCAGAATTGAGTAGAAATTAGCGACTGAATTTTCTAGTAAAGACCATCAAGGTGTTCTAACAGTCCATATGAACATTAACAGGATTAGGAAAGAAAACCAGTGCAATATGTTGGCTGTGGTTCATCAGGTATGGAAGCAAAAACAACAATTTGCAATTTTTTTAATGTAAATTGTGTTTAACTGCAGACACGGTGGTTAATCATGGAGGAACCATTCAATGAGACACCCCTGCAGGTTGTATTAAGTTAATTTTTTTTCACCTGCTTTTACTTGACTAGGAAACATAGCCACCACTGTAATTTGGTTTTGTTTCAACAAATAGTTTGAAATGAAAGAATAACCATTACATGATTCTACTGAAATCTCCTACATTCATTAAATATCAGTGTAGCATGAACTTTTGACATTTTCTGTAAATTTCAGCTGAAAGTGTAACATGGCCGGTACCACAGCTGCCACACTAATTAGCAATATGTAGCTGTAACGGCTATAATGACTTTAACATTCCCGTGTAAAGCATATTTAAAGGTCTTATAATAAATTGAGAGTTTAAAATCCCAGACTGTGTTTTATTTTCCTCGATCAATCTGAATGGGATGTTTTCCGGATTAAAAATCTGTCTGTTTCAGTTGCTCAGATTTACATGAGGCAGCTGATTCTCTCTGAGTCCAGAGAGCCCCATTTCAACACAAAACATTAGCAGTTCAATGGTTGCTGCCAAGAGGTCAACAGCAATGGAAGTAATGATAATGATTCTTATTATCGGGACAATTTTGTGATAATTATACATCACTTCTGATGAGTGATGATATTAGGAAACAGGAATGGACATGAATGGACAGATGTGATCCTATCATTCACAACCAGAACAATGCTTTTACTAGGGTCATTTTTCCCTGTAAGAGCTGAAATATATCTTATATATATATTAGACTAACCAGCCAGGTGAGCTCTCACACAGCTTCCAGCTGCTCTGCAGTTTCTTTAATGACAATGTCTTAATGTTGCCCACTAGACCCCACCTTCCATCAGCCCACTGGATGTAGTTATTAATGAGTTAACAAATACTGTTAATGGATCGTAATGGACATTCACAGGCTCTGTAGAGCTTCATCTGGAGCTATTCGCTGCACACAGCTGACTGTTCTCCGGTCCGATCTGGAGTTATAACAAGTCTTTGGAGACCAATCAGCCAACGTATTTGTGGCTCATCATAATGCACGTGCCACATCACATTAGTCCCCACATGTGAGCCATGATTTCACTTGGTAATTCTGAAGCGTCTTGCTGCCTATACATATTCATGCTGGGCCTATAAGTGGCAGATTGAAATGTCCTTCCAGTGTCCGTGACAGCAGGTTATTAATATTGAATACCAAAGTCAACATTATAACTAGATGAAGAGACATGCAGGTCATTGCCTGCCACATTCTTCACACCCTCCGTCCTCCAGACAATTGGACAAATCATCAAATTTTTGCATAGATTTTTGCAACGCAGTGATGTTTGATGTTACATAGTGTAGTATCCAGCGTTAATAGGAGATTCATTTTAAATAACCGTCATCAGATACATATATGTATAATTTGTTACAGTGGGAAAAAAAGATGTTCTTTTTGTATTTAATGAGCAGTTTTCCTCTGATTTTATTTTTTATTCAAGAGACTGTTGACTAAGAGCCCACGTATTCCGACTTAAAAGCCAGAATTCCCAGGGTATTACTTAGAAATGCAGCATCTTGACTCGTCCAAGTCTCCAATCCATAAATTACCGCGGCTGTTGTTCCTAGTGCAGCCCCGTAACCAGAGGTTTGTCTGGCTGAGGTGCTTGATAGGATGCTGGCTGCAGGCATCTCGTCACAGCAGCTGAGAGGAGGTTGCAGAGGTCCTCCTGCTTGTGGCGACGCCCAGGGGCCATCAACACAGCGGGGAGCCCGGGTGCCGGTGAGGTCGCGCACAGCCTCGCTTCGCTTCATGAAAGCCTAATGAAGAGTGGGGGCTCTGAAACTGTGCTGCTAGACGCCCACAATCCTGCAGCACAGGAGCAGGGAGAGGATGGATACCGCATGTAGAGATGCAGCACAGAGAAAGACAGGAAAGACCAATTACGCGGTGGTTTGGGTGCATTTATTACTGTTTGAAATGGTTTTCATTTAGAAAATGTCAATAATAAATAAAGTGTTCATAGAAAGAACCCCAGCCAACTCACAGAAAATCCCTCTATAGACAAAGACAAATTGCAGGCACTCATTTTACATGTAAAAATAAGTTTATATTGACGTGATGAAATAAGATTAATTCATTTCTATGCAGAAATATATTATATATAGTTTTAAATGTGAGAAACAAAAGAAAGTGATGTTTATTCTTAGAATTGTGCACATATGAGAGGATAAATTGATAAAACGGCTTCATGAAATCATTGCAATCAAAAACCATGATCTACACATTCATCCCAACGATAATCATGCTTTTTCTTTTTTAGATGTATCTGGAGTGTCACTATGTACAAAAATATAAAATACAGCAGCTTCTGATTCATTAATTCAAAGAGTAAACTGTACACAGAATATTACATTCTTTGCAAAACAAAAGTGCAAATATCTTCAGAAATACAGACACACGCGTTAAATAATGTACTAAAATCATTTCTGCGGAGTCCTCAGAAAGGACTTCTTTGGTAGCGCGGTGTTGGCCGACGCGAGCATCAACACGGCAAATGAACGACCGCTCCTACTGAATCTCTGAAACCAATACAAAGCAAGTCTTTGCAGAGCTCAGACAGTCTCCCCGTCCTCCTCAAGGTTGCTTTTTTTTCTTTTTTTTTGATAGGATGACCACAAATGTCAGCATTGGATCCCGTACACAAAGCATCTCCTGGCTGCTTTTACTATGAGATTTTCTTCTTCCTGCTGCCTTTCAGCTCACTGTATTGAACCTGAGGGAAAGCAGAAGATAAATAATCTTTAGTCGAGCAATGGGCCAACAAGACAGAAGCACGGGGGAAGACAACCGCATGCAGATTCAAAGCTTGAAAAAATTCTTGTCATTAATTCAGTGTGGAGTAGTATGTGAGAAGCAGTGAAAGGCGAGTTCAGTAACAACCGGAGGCTGATTATGCTGAAGCCGGGAAGGAATTTTATGAATAAAAATTATCAGATGTTATCTTTTTTTTTTTTTTTTCTTGCTGCAAGTGAGTAACCCTCAGTTTATACACGGCACACTGTTAATATTTTTCTCCTGGATTGAAGCACATAGCAGCATAAAAGCATTCACTTGTTACTGCAAGAGAAATGAGGACCACTATCAATGAGCAGGATGCCCGTCATCATCATGCATGCACGGTGGCACTGAAACATCTCTCTCTCTCCGCTCCATAGAGTGTGTCTTTCACTCAACCCCGTGGCCCGGAGGCATCAAGAAAGGAGACAAACGGGGTCAAACAGCTTAGAGGGACGGAGCGGGCGAGCGGGAGACGATGAAGGATGAAAAGAGAAGACAGATGAGACGAGGGGAGGATGAAGAATTAAAAAACAAGCCTGTAAATTTCTTTCATTAGTTCACAAAAAAAAAGATATCTATATTGCTTTAAGTTGTGCCGTTATGTATCTGAAGTTGTTGGTGAGTTTGTGCAGGTGACACCAGCAGCTTCAGCCTGGGAACAACTTGCGATGCAAAGCTGCTGAGCAGCAGACCTCCACCAGGGATGTATCAGCACCAAAACACAACTGAAATTACACAGGGCTGCATAATTATACAGACAAAGCTAATTATACAGACAAGAGTAAAGAATGCCTGGGAGTTGTTGTGGTTAGATGTAAAGCTGGCAGGCTCTGGGATTTCGAGCTTCCTGACCGGCTGATCCAGCCGAGCTTACCTTCTGCACATCTGAAGGCACCCTCGACAGGAAATCAAGCACTTCATTGTTGTCGATGCTGTACGGGTTCCGTAATTTCTTGGTGAATTTATTGATACCTAAAACAAAGATTCACACCAACGTATCATTAAGCCTGATCTCCTGCGGCTGGGTTCTTTGTTTCCACACAAATACTTGCCAGAGGGGATTCGTGTTGTCCAAAACATATTTCTTTAAGAATATTTCTTCTTTTATTTTCACTTGTATGGCTCATAGATTCACATTTTACATTCAGACATACTTGTAGTAACTAACGGCTGATGTAGGATGATAAGAAAGAAAAAAAAG
>JAOXYM010000001.1:31968091-31982388 GCA_028567055.1 Leptatherina wallacei
AGCGAGACGGAGAGTGGTCATGGTTGGGGGGGAACAAGCACCGTGCATCGTGACCTTTTCAGAAGAGAGTGATAAACCTTTTTTTTCCCCTAATCTGACCCATCAAAACAAGAACCGAGAAAGAGACCAATCACAGCGCATCAGAGGCAGAAAAAAAGCCAGAGGGGGGAGAGAAAAAAGAAATAAATCTGTTAGGAAAGGACAAGCGTTGTAAATTGGTTCGCACTATAATGCTCCGCTACATTAGTCTATTCACTGAGTTTTCTATGCTTATGTATTATGTGTTATTTTATTATTATGTTTTATGAGGCCATGTTCAACTGGTTGCTATGGGAACATGCTGGCTTCTAATTATTTTTCTGCAAAATAAAGGAGGAGGGGGGGGGGGGGGGGGGGACACACAGAACAGAAGCCAGCAGGTCGAGGCTGATGAAGCCGCTTTGGACTCACCACATCCTGACTGACACGTCCTGAGCGGATCTGGAGGTAGTTCCATGAGATGAGCAGGACCAGGAAGACAGGCAACATGTAAAAGTCCCAGTACCACACTGTCACAACAAAACCCTGCAGGGAGAAGGGGAAAAGGTCAGATGTTAGTACAGAAAGTCAAGAAATAAATGAAGAGGAATCTTTTAGTCACATCCTGGATGCTTGGATCTGCTACTGAAGACCTGGTCTGCGTGTGATGTGCACTACGGCTAATCTGCTCAGCTGGACTAACACCGTCTCAGCTCAGTCCTCTGCACATGTATGGACATTAGCCACATAAGTCTAATTGCTCCAACTCATCTTGCTTCAGTCACAGGGAGGCTGTGTGTAAATGTCATCAACATTCATACTGTCACATATGATGCATGTTCCATGGGTTGGGCTCAAGTAAAACACATATGATAACAAAGTAATATGGCCTGTCATGTTTTAATTCAATATCTGGGGGAGGGGGAGAAAGATTAAAAAAAAAAAAGGCGGAACAGACCAAATCGGTGGTGAGCCAAAAGGTGCTGGAAGGGGTTTACAGGTTTTTATAAGCTAATAAAAAAAGAGACAGAGGTTAACATCTGGTAAAGACATCACTCTCTTCTGAGGCACCGACTGACATAAAAGATATCAGATCAGACCTCCCCCTCCCACAGACACCGCCACCACCAGCTTTAATGTGCAAAGAGCCAAGCACGCTCTTGTCTGTGTTATCACAAGCCAAAACGGAGCCTGGGAGACGAGATGAAACCAGTTCCTCGCTGGCAGGGTTATGTTTTATTAGTGAGGACTTTGTAATGACTGAGGGAATCTGGATCAGGGGGGGGAAAGCAAGTCACGCTTTGGTGGAAATGTATACTCAGACCATAAAGATGGTGATAATTGCAGCTCATTTCAGCTTGAGAAGCATTACACAGCTTTGGACAGCAAAAGTGGCTCCAGGGATACAAAACTGATCACAGAAATCTTAAGAAAAAAAAAAAAAAAAGAAGAAATCCCTGCCAAGAGCTGAGAGTGCTACTGAACTGGAAGGGAGGGTAGATTAGCAGAAACCAGCAGATTTCCACACATCATTCCTTGCGTTAAAGTGACAAATGTTGAGTTTACTTTACTAAACCTTATTGTAACAGCAGCACACACAAAGACGACTCGGTCCTCACAGCGTTTACCATTAACTTCCTAACGTTAGCTAAAATTAGCAGCCAAAGTTAACAGCCACAGCCAATTAACCTCCTTTTGACGAGGCCTATTTTTTCTGCCTCCTGTCTGAAATGACATACCCAAAATAAAAGAAGTATATCTTCACAACTACACGAGCTGTATGTAAAATCTTGTATAATCTTGGTTTTAAAACAAAGCCGAGACATGTGAGATTACCACAGAAGTCCAAGATTCAGTACATGGAACGTAGTAGAAACTGTAAACGGTTATCCCTCCATAAAGGAAACAAGATTACTCTGAGTGACAAACCAGAGGTTAGCAGCACAATTCATCCAGGGATGAGTAAAGTAATGTCTGATGAGGAACTGTGTAAAAGCACAAGCTTAAAAAGTGAAAAAATGTTTTAATAGAGGTGTTATGATGGACACTTTTATCAATCCAAATCCACCTTAGAAACACCGCGAGGATCCAGAAAGAAGTGAGGCCCGGGACACTACATGATAGGAAGAGTGAATACTTCACTATACAACCTCCTTCATCGTCATGGAAACTACCATGGCTTTCATGATTCATTTCAAACAAAGACAGAGTCACTGGAGAACACATTTCCAAAAATAATAAAACTTTTGATCACAAAATGAAGTAAAACATGATTTATGTCCGTTTTCTTTTTCTTTCTTTCTCAGGCTGCTAGCTGAGAGTTTTTGTCCCGCAGTGATGAGACAGACATGTTTGTAATCAGCAGCTTTCATAGGACACCTTGTTTGTGTGGAGAAATGATCAGAAGCTCTAAAGTGGACAGTACTGTTCTCATGTTTATGTTACATTTCCATACAATTGCTTGGGGTTTGAAGTGTGTTTGGTTCGGGTGGCAATGCTCGGTCTTAGCAGAGTTTCTCCCAGTCATTTTGGTATGCTTCCTGTAAGGACTGTAGCTTCCTAGTGTGTGCAAAGATCCTCTGTACAGCACGTACGTCATGCTGCCCGCTGTCACAAAGAAGAGGTTAAAGCTGTTTATAAAAGTGTGTTAAATTTAAAAGGAATAATTCTTAAAGTGTGTCGTAAATGTTGTTTGTTTCATGCTGAATGAGTTGTTGACTATCAAATCAGTCGTCGCACTTTGTTATCCCCCCGCAGCTTCCACTGGTAAAAATAAAATATAATGTCCCAGGTGTCTCATAACACTTTGTATTATGGCCAAAACCTTCCAATGTTTTCTCTTCTCCTCTTCAGTAAATTTGGTGGATTGTTCTCAGATGCAGGAGGGGGGGCCGACAGATCGTCCCCGTCAGGAGCGACAGAGATGAGAAAAAGTTGACACAGATGCAAGAATTACATGCAGATCACAGAGGGAGAGAATGAGGTGGAAGCCGGATGAAAACGCCGGTTTTTTTTATGTGGATGGAAATTTATAGTGACCCCACCCCCTGCTCATGCTTTCGGGTTGGGCGATAGTTGAAGTGGGAACGATGGGAGGTGCCATTTGGGAACAGGCTGCATCTTTGTTCTGGTTTATAGAAGATTAATACAAAAAAAATGGAAAGATAAAAACAGCTAATGCTTTCCCCAACAGTAATATTAAAGACAGCAGAAATGAAACGTCTGAGTTCACCGGTTAGGACGAGACCACGCCGCCATGAGGCTTCTCACTGATATAAAACCTACACCCACGAAGACGCACCGACTGCATCAGCTCTGTCTGTCTGACAGCTGGCAGATGGTGCAGGTGGTTCGTCACTGTATCCTGTCATGGAGAGGGAAACTTGGATTCATTACGCTTATGTGGTGGCATTAAGCAGCCATTTATTTCTTCTCACTGAGGCTTGAAAAGGCGGCGGGCATTGGTGTGAAAACAAGACTACAGATGGTACTGTCTTTCAAACACTGAGATGCAGTGGGAGGATGTGTGTGTGTGTGTGTGTGTGTGTGTGTGTGTGTACGCTGCACGATTTCTATTTCAGAGTGCACACTGAGCTGTCAGGTAAAAGCAGTAAACTTATACCTGGCTCAGATGTATGATACATACGGGAGATGAAATATGGCTTCTTTTTAAAAAAAAATAATTTAGTCTAAAACTTAAATTGACTTGGTAAGCTGATTCCATTTTGATTGATGCAGTTTAATTCCATAGAATATAATAAATGCATGACTCGAAGCTAAACCAGTTCAGTTACATCTCCACATAACTCCCATTTCTTCACAGCAAATTGAACAAACTGTACTTCTAGCCATTACGCTGGATCTCCATCAGTCCTCTAGAAGAGTCCTGAACACAACTTTAGTGCCATCTACAGGACGAGCGCTGCAAAAACAAAAAGAACTTTCCATGACCTTGATTGCTTTAATAGTTAATGAACAACTTGCTGTATGCCATTTTTATCAAGCCAGATCTGTGAGAGTAATGACGAAAAGATCCGTGCTCACTTCACTTTGCAGTTTAAAGACAAAGGCTAAAAGGCTACCTCGATGTTTCCGCCTTCACACTTGCTTAACGTTTGTATTCAACCATGACAGGAGGGAGAATCAGGCTTATCAGGAGAGTATTTTAATTGAACCTCTGTCTGCATAATGGGGCCCGAATCAAACTGAACACAGACTGAAGGGAGGGTTAATGAGTTGTCAGGGAAGTAGAACAAAAATAGACTATCTGGACTCCATTGGGACTCCACTCTCTCCAGCTGAGGCTTAACTCTGCATCCAGGAGACAAGCATTACGGAAAGCGTCCACTCCAACAAAGAGCCGGGCCAAGCCTGTGTTTCTGCTGAGTCCAACGCTGCATTGATTAAGATTCTCTCTGGGAGAGTTCAAGTAGGGGTTGGCCGGACTGCGGTTGTGTTCTGCAGCCTTGGAGGGAAAACAAGAGGGAAATGCAGATAGTGTGTTGATAAGCTGTTAAAGCACTTCACCAGGAAGGCTAGCAGGCTCCTCTGAACGCTCTCCCACTGGAAGCAGCTTTTGATGTACTGCAGAGTCGACATGATAGCCCTGTAAAGTGTCTGAACACGCAGCACGTTTCTGGCCAGAGCCTGAAAGATAAAGACAATAAACACACAAAGCGGATAAGCACAGCAGTGGATGCATGTATTCAGAATACGGTTACAGTTCATGGTGTTTTAAGTCAGTATGGGTTTCATAAGACATTCCTCTCATGCCGAGAAAGAAACATCCAGTCTGCTAACGGCTGGTGTGTTTTGGCATGAGTTTTTGTGGTCAAGGAAGGGGCTAGAAAATGTCAGTAATCTGACCTGATTTTGTCTAACAAGATTTCCAACATCACAACCTGCACGTTACGAGCCGAGTCCTCCGTGTGTAAGCCATTTTTGGCTTTAGTGAGCAACGTATTGTCTGACAACAATGAGTCTTTGTGGGAAGCGCAGACAGTCAGGCACCCTGTCTCGCACCCTGTCTTGCACACTGTATATCAAACTAATGTAGCAGAACACTGAGCAGGAATTCAGTCACAGTTGGGCTCAATTAAAGCTCGCATCAGTTAAATCAGGCAAACGTCCACTTTATCACGACTTAATTGGAAAAACATGCTAACTGCTATAATTTATCTGCCAGTTTTTTTTGCTTTTTTTTGTTTAACTTTCAATCATTCAACCAGATCATACGAACCTCCTGCAGGTTCTTTTCTTTTCTTTTTTTTTAACACAATTTCCAAGAATCTAAAATGTTTTTATTAAGCACAGAAAACAGAAGCTGTCTGACTTTTTTTTCTTTTTTTTTTTTTGCTTAAAACAATGAAAATTGACTTTAATAAAAAAAAAAAAATTCTAAGTTTCAGTAGATTGTATCAGTAAATGCAACCTTGGAAGATCAAATCAACTAAATCCAAATGAAAAAAAATCTAACATGTCATGTTAGATTTCAATAATTAATGTCTAACCTTTTTGGAGAATTTAGGATTATCCTCCAGAAAGCGCCTCTCCCTGGGCTGGAAGGTTCTTACGCTTGCTCTGACCTGACAAACAGAAAAGAGACAGCTATAAAGCATGAGACTATCAAAGCCATTATGTCCTTGTGTCTTCACTGTGGGGTGAACTTTTACTTACAGGGTTAAAAATAACCTCCAGCTCTAGAGTGATGTTCCCCTTCGACAGCCCACCTAAGTCCTCCTTCCTCAGTGGGAAGGCGATCTGTTGTCCCCTGCGGATCTACAGGACAGAAAGGGCATCAGGTGCTGAACTCGGCCATGAACCTGACCATCAGTCACGCTGGATTACATCTTAGCGAGTCTTCAACCCACTGAAGTGTTATCGCCCTCTTCACTTTAATTTAGACACAGAGTGCAAATAGATTGGTCTATTGTCTGCATTAGTGAGGCAGTGTGTACCGAGAGCAGGGGAATGGCAACTTTTCCTAGAAAGTCTGGAGCCTTGTCTCCGTCCTCATCAAAAAGAGTTACAATCAGAACATCATGAATGTCTCTGACAGGGCTGCGGAGGAAAACAAGAGCTCAGATGACAACAAACAGCAAACAGAAGTGCATCTTCAGTATAAATGACAAAAAGAGGAACAAACTAACAACGTGAAGACTTTATTCCACTCTGGGTGGAGGCTCTTATAGACGGTGTGGGTCTGCAGTCGGTCATTTCCCAGTTCCAACACGCAGAATGGGTCACTCTTACCTGTAAATCACAACACGCAACACGTGAAGCAAAACGATTTTTAGGTCGGTTCTCAACTTTTAAGCCAGAATAAAATACCATTTAAATCAGCAGCCAGCAGATCTGCAGCTTTAAGAACTTTGACCTGAAGGAAACCGACATCACCGAGGCTCTTCAGGGAACTTTTCAGACTCTGGGGAGACAACATGAAGGTTAGAAGCGTCAGCAGATACTACAAAATATTCTGAATTATACCAATATTAATACCATTCATAACAACCATCTGGATGTTTTATTGCATGTAATGACAACAAAAGTGAAGCATCTTCTTTTGAGCTGAATCCGAAAAAACCGTGATCTAAAAACTAGGAAATTACACAAGCAGCTTCAAGCCATCCCAGAAGAGTCCGTACTTGCAACTACATTTCACACCACTGACGATAAATCCTTATAAATGCCGACTTTGAACAGATTAAAAACATCACAAGCAAGATTCAAGTCTCTGCAAGTCAATTCAAACCGTTCTGGCATTGGGTGCAGTCATCCCTGCAAATCTAACATGTACAAAGCAGCACAGCACTTCACCTAAAAGCTGCTCATTACAACTTATATGGCAGACTGTAATAGGCTCCTTTCTCCAAAACAGCATTTACTCCCTCCTTGTTTCTGTACAACATGAATTATAGTTTACCCACTGGCTGCGTGTGACACCTGGTTTCTTTTCTCAGAACAACCTCGTTTCTATCGAGGCATCTATCGTCTTCACTGGAAGGATGACTCCAAGTTCATGAAATTCTGCCGTTTCTGAACGCAGATGGAGCAGAAAGCGACGGGTTCGGGCTCTCTGTATATAACCAAGGATATGCTGCCATCTCTTGGCAGCGTTCTCCACACAGAACAGAAGACGGCTACAAAAAGCTCTACAATCTCTTTCAAGCTATTATTCAAACACTGATTACTAGTTTAAGTTGGAGGTTTTCTTTTTCAACCGTTCAGTTCCTCCTCCATAGTCTGCATCACGGAGTTTATACTGCATTTTATCTGGAACACCTGAACTCCTCCTTTTTCATTCATTTATCCATGCAGCCATGGCAGTATATCCTTATATATGGTAGCAGAGCATTAGATAAAAGCGTGGAGATTAAGGTCAGGAACTTTTGTTAATGTTCTCATCAAGCAGCGTCTCACTTAAAGTGTGGCATGATTGTTGGTGGCAGACGGAGTGGTTAAAGTATTTCTAAAAATGCTGATCCTCTGGGATTTTCATGTACAGCAGTCTCTAGAGTTTAGTTAAAGACTGAAAATGTGTATCTCCGTCTCATAAATCTCAATTTCTACCGAGGCTGCAGATGGCAGGACCAGAATTTGGCATCAGCAGCATGAATCAGAGGAGCCAACCTGCTTTGGGTCAACAATCCAGGAGGCTGGCGGTGTAGTGGTGTGAGCACTGTTTTCTTGGCACACTGTGTGTGGCCCTTAATGCCAATCGATTGTGGTTTGGATATCATAGTCTGAGCATTCACCCCCACATGGCTACAGTTTATCTTCTTGCTTTCTGCAGGGCAATAAATCTCGATTCAGTTGAAGATTTTTTCTGATGCAACCGAAGTGCAGAAACCAGGAGATGCTATCAGTGACTAAAAGGAGACGCAGGACGATGGAAAGCAGACGCTAGCGAGGAGTACAGATACTGACATAGTTGCTGAGCTGGATCTGTTGTTCATTAGGTTCATCCAGCGGTGCTGCGCAGAGGTCCGAGATGGAAACACCGCTGCACGCGCTCAGTGTGAGCAGGAAGACCAAGCGTCCTCTGCCGTGGTCCAGTGAGTGTGTGAACACCAGCCTCTCATTATAAGGAAAACCAGACAGGTTCACCTCACATCTGCAAACACACACACATACAGTACAGTTTAAGTCAACATAAGATGTACATTCAGCTCACTGGTCTATGAGCCATGTTTTTATCAAATGGTCTTTAACCAATCAAAACACAAGCAGACCTGGGTGATCGTCTTTTTCATCTTTACTCTTGGGCCAAACCACTTCAATGTTCAATAAATATAAATTATATATATATAAATATGTTTTCATCCCAACCCCTCAGAAACATCTGGTTAGATAGTTTGTACAGATCATTTCTGCTCTGCTCTCTTCAGCCAGACAATCCAATAATGAACATTTTTATATTTCATTTTATTCTTTTAAAAGTCTGTTTTGTTTTTAAAGCACTTTTAAATGCTTCTTCTGCAATGTTGAATTGTCTTGTACATGAAATGTGTTATATAAATAAACTTGCCTTGCCTAAAAGTAGGACCCTATCATTTCCAAGATGAAAAACATGGATGTGATTTAGACAATGAATCGTTTACCGGAGGCTAAGAGGCTGGCAGAAATGCTGAAGTTGTCCCAAAAAAGAAGAAATTCAAAGTTACGCAGCTCTAGAAAAAAAATGAAAAAGCTGCATCCGTTTCTGGTGAAGCATCAGGCCGAGAACATACTGGCTGATGTTTATGCCTGATTGACGGCCGGCTCACAAACAGAGGCTAAAGATCCTCGTTGTGGCCGGCCCAGGTTTGAATCTTGGCCTGAGGCCCTTTGCTGCAAGTCATCATCACACAGTAGAAGATAAGAAGCATAATTTACAATCAGAAACAAAATAAAGAGGAAGAAGTAAGAACATTACATAAAAACAGTAATAAAAACACAATCAAGTTTAAAATTCAGGCTTAAAAGAAACGATGCAGATTTGGACTTTTAAATAGAAACTCTGTAAATGCAGCAGAGAACAGGACGATCTAAATAAACTGAATGTTTCTGCTGATCTGAGGCTTTCTGGGAGTTTGTTCCAGACATGTGGAGCATAGAAGCTGAATGCAGCTTCTCCATGTCTGGTTCTGACCTGAGGGGTCTCCTGGGTTCATACTGGGTCAGAAGGTCACTGATGTATTTTGGTCCTAAACCATTCAGAGGTTTATAGACCAGCAACAGAACTTTAAAGTCTATCCTCTGACGGCCAGTGTAAAGACCTCAGAACTGGACTGATGTGGTCTGCTTCCTTGGTTTTAGTGAGGACACTAGATACATTCCCCTAGAAAAATATGAGGTCACATAATAAAACACAGAAATCAGGGGGAGGAAAAAAAATTGAAATTTGGAATTGGAATAAAAATAAAACAGAATCTGGAAAAAATGCAAATGGTGAAATTGATTATCACTGCCTAGAAATCATTCAGCAGACTGAGGGGAATTCCACAGAATTCACCTAACTGGGTAAAATGGGTTTATAATGGGGTTAATGTAATAATAATCTCCGTAGGTATGTCCAAGCCACCCAACATAGGTAAACAATTTCACAGTTTTTAAAAATATCAAACAGAGAACTACAGTATGATCTTTGTGGAGGAAGTTTTCAGTCCTCCTCTTGTCTGCCTGCATTTACATCTGTAAAATCAAGTGGCATCACAAATTCCTGGAGGGGACTGGTTTATGAAAGATCTTCATTATTCCCAGATTACATAGAAAGATGGATAAAGTAAAGAAAACGTGTTTTATACAGTTTATACTGTGAAAGCAGGATTAATCTGATGCCACAGAGTCATTGTAATACAGATGCAACTTAGAATGGCTGGCTGCTCCAAACATGGGTCATTCACTTCCCAGCCAATTCTCACAGGGTCTGTGGCTGAAATTGACTGGAAACCAGCTGGACTTTGACTGGGGCAGGCCATTCTAACTGGAAGCATTTGTATATAAACACAGAGATAACAGTAGATAAATAATACCAAAACACAGGAATAAAAACTGCTGATCCTACCAGAGCGGATGAGCTGTCTGAGCCATCTCTGACTTTATAATTCTGACTATTAATGCTTATGGTGGAACCAGTAAAGGTACACCAGTTGTTTTCTCAGGGAATGTCAAAGAAGCACCTCTTTAGCAGCATTTTTTCCTTGTAATTTCCCTGTTAGCCTTCCAAGACAAAGTTTTATCTTAGAATTTATCACATAAAAAAAAAAAGATTCAAAGAGCTGACTCACGTCCCCAAGCAGTCCTCGTTCCTTCGTCCCTCTTTGGACCAGAGCTCCACCTCCAGGATTTGTGGACTCTCCAAGAACTGTTTGAGGGTGAATCTTTCTCTCCACTGAGGATTGGGTGCTTTGCACTGATTCTGAGTCAAACAGAACACAAAATAACCAAACCAGTCAGAAAATATCATATCCATGTTTAGTTAGTGTAGTTTACTTTTTTCTAAACCATGTGAAAGTTTATTTTGGCCAAACCTAATGTTGTTAAAAGGCACAAAAGATGGAATAGGATGAAGGGAGGGACTAGGATTGGTCTGCCAAGTGTTTCCTCATATGTTTGTGGATAAATCTTCACAGATAATGTCTGGAAAATGAACTATGCAGTTCACAGTTTTGATCAATACAGACGACTGCGTGAATGCTTCTTAGAAGAAAACATAGAAATGATTCAGGTTTGATGTGCAATGGATGATGTTACAGCAGCAGAAATTACACCTGGGATAAGTACAAAATACAAATAGAAAAAAAAGTATTTATAATATTGATACAGAGATGATCCGAAGATGGCGTTACACACATGGTATGTGGGTATAATAAAGAGGAAAATGTTGCACTACGTATATATACAGACTGATCACTATGCTGGCGACAGCTGACAGGGAATACATCTACTTTATCAGGTCCAACTGTTCAATTGATTTGATAATGCAAATATCCTATCAGCCAATCACAAGGCAGCAACTCAACACATCTGGTCATGTAGACAGAGAAAAGTACTGCTCCTTCCTGAACTGTGGCTGGATCAATCTGCTACTGGAAAAGCTGCTAAAAGTTCCAACAGTTTGATGCAAAGGGTGAGATGTATCAATGATTAATGTTACCTTGGATAACATCTTCCTCTTACTCTCCTCCTTGATGGAGTCTAGAGGACAGTCAAAAGACTGAGCGGGCCCTCCTGACCAGTTTTTTTTTTTTCTGTCCTGTGCATCCACCATCCAGCTCACTACCTCACAGAAAATGGCTGAAGCTACCACAGCATCACAAGGTTTTCCTTGCAGTCAAAATTAAAGTAGCTTTGATCAAATTGACTATCATGAAGGAGCTTTTTGGTGGGGGGGGGCAGAAGAAGAGAAGAAATGACAGAGAAGAAGAAAGTGGTATAAAAGGAAACAGGAAACCCGTTAGGAGCAACAGAGACAAACAGAGAGAGGAGCATCTCATTGGTACCTTGCTTTTAAACTGCTGCTCTCCAAGCCTGAAGCGAACAAAGAGCTGGCCTGTCTGAGTGTCTACTGGCAGCTCCTGACCTCCGACCAGTGTCACCGACACCACGGACGTCCACAGCTGACTTTTCTTTAGTGTATCTGACAAACGAGAACTCTGAGGTGTCCCTCCAGACTGCAAGAGAGGGTTAAAAAACTAATTAGATGAGAGAGAAAGAGGTACATGGAGGAATCAAGGGATTTAAAATGAAAATGGATCAAACTGAATAGAGTTCATTTTCTTCTAAAACCCACGGATGAAGTATTGTGAGCAAGTTCAATGAACAGAATGGGAGACTGTGTTTATAGCTAAAAATCAGCATCAAGCTCAAAACTCATTTCTTTCTCCTTACTAACAAAAAGAGAAAAGAAGCTAATCCTTTATTTCTAAAAGATTACATAAACCCTATATAAGCTTAAAAAAGGATATCTTTACCATATTCAATAAAGAAGCATATTGTAAGATGATTAGCCGATCCTACATGAAGATATTATGTTGCACTGAGATTCATTTAATCCACATTTTATTCACAGATGGAGCCGACGCTGTTAAGTCCAGCTCTGTTCTGACACATGCACAGGCAGAAATTCAGGTTTCAATTAACACACTGCACCTGTCCAGCAATGCAACAACTTCCAAACACAGCAGCTGAATGTAGCCAGCGAGCATGCAGAAACAGCCAACGGTTTTCCTGACTAATCCTTCAGATGAGTGAAGGTGGTAGAGGTTAATACTGTTGGTGCTGCACGGTAATGCAGAGCTTCATAGGACAGAGTGTGCAGAAAACAGCATGCTAAGCAAGCAAAGGCACATTCAGCAACTAGTCTGTGGGTAAAAACCCTGATCAGAGAAATCAGGACACAAAGGTCAAATTTTTTTAACGACAAACCAGCTTCTATATTTCTGTCATTAGCATTATCTGTTCTATATAGCAGTATAACTATATTGCTTCATATCAGACAACAATGTTGCAAAACTTGATTTAAAAAAATGCATTCGCTCTTCCTCTACACTGAATATAGTGTAGCTCATTACAGAGTAAATTCATGACTATTCTCTACTATAATGTACTACTACAGCACATAGATTGAGTCAGCACGGGAAAGACAAGAGTTTTTACTTATTAACTTCATAATATAATATAATATAAAATAATATAATATAATATAATATAATATAATATAATATAATATAATATAATATAATATAATTTAATTTAATTTAATTTAATTTAATTCAAGCCAAGTTCACATTACAAGATTTTAAGCTCCATGACCATGTTGCAGACAAATGGCTTAAATCTACAAACATCAACTATGAGTTAGAAACTTCACAGACTTTATATGACGACATGTCCCAGTCTCCAATAGAATATTGGACATTTCTACTATTTTGCGACTCTGAGCATGGAAAGAGTCGCTGTGTGGGAAGCTACAGCCAATGAGCGCGCAAGAGACATGAAAAAAAAACTGAGGGAGGAAACTATGGTCGGCTCAGGAAACTGAGCAGAAATGAAGACAACAACACAAAAACGTTACTCTTTAATGTCATCAGTATGTAATAACATGACATACCCAGAGAGAAAAGAGACGTGGCAGCCATATTTAAAATCCAGGCTGCAAAACTAATCTAATAATTTGCACTATGTTGTTAGATGAATGACAAGAGGAAAACGTATCTGGAACTGTTCAATAAGGAGCAGATCAGTGGTGTAGTATCAACTAACTACAGCTCCTGCATCCAATCACTTTAACAATCTTGTATTGTGAACTTGGCTCGAGATGGACGGATTTTACTGAACTGTGGTGATTTGCTGCCCTCTTGTGGCTAGAGATTAAATTTACGTCAGTCAACACAGGTAACTGCCAAAAAAGGAAATACAGACATATACTGACACTACACCATGTGGAGGCAGCTTTGAGCTTGATGGGATGTTAGCAAATATTCTAAGGAAAACAGCAGGGGCCACATTCATTGCATTTTTTAAAGGTGGATGTAATGAAGTCTTCTTTTTCTATTTGGCAGATATCTGTATAAAGCTGACCAAACTAGATGCTACTTAATATCTGTCCAGTGTGTTCCCTCCACCATGCCTTACCCTACTACTTCGTTTTCGTTTTTGGGTCCACTTCTGTTGTCAGGAGCATGCGTATTAGGTGCAAAACAAAATGACACTGTGGTTAGTAAGCCATAGACAGAGACATGACAAACATAAATATGTAGTAAATACAATGCAATGCCCCTGATGACAGAACACATGCAGTAAATACACCTGAAGGCTTGCCATACATTGATTTTCTTGCTGTCCCCATTCCTGAGTGAGAGACTCATGTCCACCAGCACGACGCCCATGTCCTCCTCCAGGCTGTTTGGGTCATCCAGTGCCAGTAATAGCTCATTGACCCTGAGACAAGGTGAATTTCAGCTTTAAGTTAAACACATCTACATGTGAGATGAGCAACTATGTGTCTTTGAGGATTCAGTATATCAGACCAAGTGGTTTCACTGAGAAACAGAAAGAGAAAAAACAGGCTATCCTACAGAACACTGACCAGCTCAAATAGAGCGGCTGTGGGTTTGAGGTTAATGTAGGGTTGTAAAAACAGGCAAAACAGAGGTAAAAATACACAACGGTAAATTCATTGTAAATATACTTCTGCAGTGTAATGCAATCCAACAGCACAGGAATGAATGGCACCTAATAATAATAACAATTACAATAACAATTACAATAATAATAATGATAATAATAATAATAAT
>JAOXYM010000001.1:31999157-32015206 GCA_028567055.1 Leptatherina wallacei
AAAATCCCTACCATTGATTCAAAGTCCAGTGTTTTCAAACCTCCATTTTTGTAATCTTTAACCAGTTGTGATTTTTTTAACGTAGTGCGTTTTGTTTCTCCATATAAAGTTGTATATTATCGAGTTTTTTGGAGACACATACATCGAGTAACATGGATAAAACATTTCCTTCTCTGCTTCCAGTACTTTTTAGTATTTACCCTGCTGTTTCTTACTTCTTACTCTTCCTTTTTGCATTTTTATCTTGTTTTTCAGACCCTTTGTCTTTTGTTTGACACAATACCTTTTCCCCACCCTTCTCTCTCTCTTTCTCCCCCTCTCTCTAAAGTCAGGTCAGAGTGGAGACCCTCTGTCCTACTTTTACTGAAAGTGCTCCACTTCCCGCCATCCCACAGCGGCTAATATGCGTGTGTCTGCATGTGAGAGTGTGCACAGAAAGAGGATAATGGGTACTGCTGTTTTGGTTTGTATCAAACCTACTTTAGTGTCAATGTCTCCCTGAGTTTTTACTCCAGCAGAGCTGAGGTGTGAAGTGGCTCTACTTTCAGGAAACTCTGAGAACCACCAAACTTTGCTTGTTGTTCTGAGTGCTGCAATGCACCAACATGAGCTTCAAAATTAGCACAACACTTTAATACCTGCTGTTGAAATTGGCTAAAATGGTAAGATAAGTGCATGAAATTGAACAAACAGGAGACTCTGGTATCTTCTCAAAACAATAACCAAGTCAATCTTTGTTATTATCCAGTACAAAAGAAGATTGGCCAAAACAACTTGTGATGAAAGAACTTAGACAGCATACAGCAGTCTCAGTGATGCTTCAGGAGGCAGGTAGTCCAAAATAAATAACACCCTTTTTTCTTTTTTTTTTAATCTGAAATCTGTTACTTAAATTTTCTGGTATTTTTTTTTCTCAGTAAAAAATGAAATGAAAAAAACAGTCATTTTATTGACCGTAAAGCTGAAAGAAATGACTTAAATAAGGTAAAGCTGAGGGATTCAGCTAAGGATTTTCTGGGTTTAGACACTACAAACAACAACTTTCTGATTACGGTTATCTGATCCTCGGTTAATCTGAAAATATTGACTTGAAAGGATTCAAGTCCTGAGGCTTGAAGTAAGAGAAAAGTGACATGTTGTTGAAGAGCAAAGATGGCAGACATGGGGTTACTGCAAGTCAAGAGAGAAACTACAAACAGGGCATTTGTTTGGTCTACCACTTTGAAGACGGGTAGGCAGAGGTGAAGGGCATAGTTATTTATGTATTTGGTACAAGGATGGCAGAGTAGGACCAGGAGTTTTGTGTTATTTATTGAGCTAGCATCCTAAACGAGAGTCTTGTTTATAGTCTTAATGCAGCCTTGGTCGTGACTTTCTATCTGTTTAACTGTCACCTGAAAAGTATGATCATACACAACTGAAGTGCATTCACATTTTCAGGATCATGATAGCACCTAAATTAAATTCAAAAAGCTAAATCTCTAGCCTTTTTGCTATAAATCTGTAGGATATATGCTAGGCTCTTTCTACACAATACAGTAAGCAGACAGTGGAGCCCAGCTGCTGTATTATTTACCCAGCAGCCGCCCCATGTCACATCTTCAATAAAAATGCCATGTACTTTGTAAGTGCTGGAGACGGGCCGTAACAAACGCTGCTCCGTGTAATTAACTGTGTAAACGCAGCTTTGTAATTAAGACACAGAAAAGCTCTCCCCTAAATGAGGTCGTCAAGGTCGAAACGAGATGAAACAGACTGGCTTTCAAAAAAGGTACACACAGCCCACATACAGCTGCTCTGCCCAAAGTTGTTGCTTATTAGGACTAAAAATAAGGACAGATGATGCTCTGCATCTGATTCTGCTTTCGGTATAGAAGACAATGTCGGTCACAATTCATCTTTGCAGCCTACTCAACACATTCATCAGGTTTAATGGAGAAGTGGGATTAAATTTCCTCCTTTGGAGCAAAAGTCTTTGTAAAGTAACAGATTGACAGTCATTTGCTGTATGAAAGGGGGATCAGGTGAGTCCAATGGTCTGGTTTTTAAACAGGCTTTTCTGTGAAGAATACATCTTAGGAACATTGTGTAATTTGTAAAAAACACAAGCAAAAATGTCACAAACTCACCTGATCTGCCTGTCTCATGTAACAGTAGAGGATCCCTCTCATGCACTTCACTGCAGAATGCTCCAATTCATGAGTTCGCCCCGAGTCATCATCAATGCGTCTGGAAAGCAAGGAAGAGAAGAAAATACAAGCTGTAAGACTTTGGGTCCTTACTTATGCTGGTTATGCATCCTAAACAAAAATATTACTTATTTTCAGTTTATTTTTTGTTTAATTTCTATTATCATTTTGGGGAAATTCCATTCACTGAAAGTATTTTCTAGCCCCTTACTGTAACTTTAACCATCACAACTGAATGCCTAACCCCAATTCTTATCCAAACCTAACCAGAGCCTAAATTTGACCCTGACCCTTAAACCAAGTTTTAACCCTACATTTACAGGTAGTCATTCATATTTGTATGTAGTCAGGTTTTGGTCCTTGTCATGTAGTAAAAACAAGTTTGTAAGACACACACACAGCTGGTTTATCGTGCCCAAGGGAAGTCTTCATTGACATAATGCATTCCCTCACCTGTTATCCTAACCTTACGGTCAAAAATAAATGCCTAAACCTAAAGTTACTGTCCCTCTGTTTCCATACAAAAAGGAAAAAAGAGGATACACATAAAGCACAAACAGGATCAGACAAGTTGAAGTTAACCTATGTTTAAATTTACCCAAGTAAAAAGCTTGGCTTTATACAGAATTCATCTGCTTCTATCACATCATCACTGACAACTACTGATCCAGTTGTATTGGCATCCATACAACAACAGCACTTCCACCATGTTTTACAGATGATGTGCCTCACTAAGGGGTAACTACTTGTTTTTTTTTCTTCCATTTATGGTACGAGTTCATCTCGTTTCCATCTGTCATCAAAAAAAAAAGAAATCTCTGTTCTAGAACTAAGTTGACTTTTATTTTCGTTCATGAAATGTTTCAGTAGCTCGTATCATGAAGCAAACTCTGAAATTACCTCTGCACAGAAGGTCTTGGCCAGCGACTGTGGAGATATTTTCTTTTCCATCCACTTTAATAATTTTCTGTGGCTCTTCAAACCTTCCAATTGAGCTGGGGTTGCAAGTGCTTCTTCATTTTTAAGAGGGTTAAAAAAAAAAGTTGACATGGCCATATAAAACTTTTGCTACTTCACTTTGTTTTTTTTTTAGGCCTAAAATGGTCTCCTTTAATTGCATTAAAACCTATTTGGACTAGTGGCAGTTCTTATGAACTGCCGCCAAATGCTAATTCAACACTTGGAATAAACTCCAGACCTTTTAAGTACTTAATGTATCGTGAAATACTGTGGAAACAGGCCACAACTGGCCATGAAACTGCTTATCAGTAAATTCCTCCAATTACTTTTAAGTCTGACAATGAGAGGACAATTAAAAAAACATGGCTGCAGCTCAGACACAATTATCCACCCCTGCTGTGCGTTTTGATTAAACAGTCGCCTGCATCATGTGACTTTTTTTTTTTTTTTAATTTTGATTGGGTAATCATCATTAAAATCGACTCCACACATATAATTTAGAAAAAAATATGAATTTAGATTTTAACATTGCAACATTAAAATTCACAAGCATCCAATGGAACAGTTAGTGGGGCAGCAGTTCATAATTTCTAACAACTGTATGTGAATAATGTCACATGTGTCGGGAATGGGCTTCTACAGTCATCAAAACTACCCAGTGAGCACACAATGGACAATTCACCAGGGTCAGAGCAAAATGTATTCAAACCAGATTTATGCAGGGACAGAGGTTAATGCTGAAATGCAATACTGCACAGCAATCTATCAGTTATAGGTGCAGTGATCAGAGTTGGAGTCAGCATATTCTTAGTAAGGCTGTCAGATTGCAGATGCATGTGAACAAGGTCTTGCTAATAATGACTTTGGCTACTAACCAAGGAAAATGGAGCCAATTGGAAAAGAGCTTAAACTTCTGTGATAGATTGTGTTTATATAAAAAGTGAAGGAAAACAACCACTATCATCCTATCTTAAAATTAGTTCAGTCATTCATTGCTAGAGTATCTGATACCATAATATGCTCAAAGTAATCCAACAATGACCAGAGGCTACAGTAATGTATCTGGAACTTCTGTAAAAATAAAAATAAAATGGGAGCCTTTAAACTGTTAGAAAACTACGAGACCACAACAACAACAACAAAAAAAGTCCAGTGCTGCAACTCCAGCACATAGAAAAGAAAGAAATGTTACAGGGTAAAATGTTATTAGTCAAAGCTATAATCTAAAGACTACTTAGAATGGATGTTTATGGTGAATCGAATTGTGAGTCTAGTCATTGAATTTCTCGTGCACACACATTCACAGCAGCTGGGTGTGAAGTAAGTAATGGCACTGGCCAAGCCTGTCAGATGAGAATCATCTTAATTAAATCCCAGTGACAATTCTAATAGGAGGCAGCCATGACTGATGACTGGGATCTGCCTCTGGTCACATCACTGCAGTGCTCTCTATTTTTACCCTTCTCTTTCCTCCCGTCTTCCCCCTCGATCTAATTTCCTCACCCAGTCCCTCTCTCCATCCGCCCTTTCTTCTTCCTATCTCACTTATCTCCCCATTCGTTTGTTCCCTTTCCCTGCCCACCGTACCTCCTGATGCCCTCCCAATGTCTTCTCATTAACTCTCTTTCCTTTAAACTCCTTCTGCCCAGCCTGTCTCCCCTCTGTCCTTTCAAAAGACTCACTTCAGTGAAGGTGCTCTTACCCCTGAAGAGTACCCAATCAGAAATGAGCTCATAAAATGAGTTTGGGGGCTGTCCATAAAATTGAGAAGTGACACAGGAGACAGACATATGAAACCAATGTAATTAGATTGGTCCGTCCATCTACTTCAGTCTTTTTTTTAAAACATATATCCATTTCTTTCTCTTCACGTTGGTCTTTTAGAACTGATAATTTTGTAGGGATGCACTCATTTTCAAACAGCCACTTTCACAACTATTAGCCTGACAGATGCACAATTATGGAAAAACTGCCAATTATGGTTAATTCGTATAATTACACAAATACAAATTGAGGCCAGTGTCCTTTATAGCAAGTATGAGCTCTGGCAAAAAAGCAAAACTAAGGCCAGGTAAATGACCCACGCACACACATACACATGAAAAAAAAAAAAAACGTCATCTGCTAGTTCAAGATGTGACGTGACTGAAATGTGACCATCGTTAATTTTATTACAGATTTCCCTAGTTTGAAATGTAATAGCTCTTCATCTGTGTTCCTGTATTTCTTTTAAACACCAATAAGATTATGGAAATAAAGAGCAAATCTACATTTCTAATGTAAAATAACATGAAAATAAACTAACTGTGAAAATACATAAAAATGTCCCTCTTTTAAAAGTAAATATAATTGCATTTTAAGTAAATCCATGTTTAATACTGTTAATACTATTTTACATGGTTTATATTTTATATGGTTTATGGTAGGTAGGTAAGTTTGGGCCTCTGGAGCCAAAGCCCTGTAGGTTTTAGATGTTTCCCTGCTCTTACACACCTGATTCAAATTAAATGGATCCAGCCAATCACGTTCTGCTTAGTGACTTATTTGAATAAGGTGTCATGAAACAACATCTAAAACTTGCAAGACTGCAGGTCTCAAGGCCCCAACCTGCCTACTTCTGGATTAAAAGACATGAACTTGAGACTAGAGGACCCAGGTTTAAGTCCCCAGACTGGCAAGGAACTGAGAGAAAGGTAATATATGAGCTAACGTCTTTCATTAAACATTAAAAATCTGAAACAAAAGATCCCATGTAAAAATATAAGCTGTATTTTCTAATGGAATTTTACTGTAATTTTTTTCACATTATTACACTGGTGTCCCAGCGGCTGGGATATCACAGAGTTAGTTTTGTTCGCTTGTTCTTTACAGAGAACTTCCCACAAGGCCAACCATTTTACAGATTCTCTGATCCAGTTATCCTGCCATCACAATTTGGTTTAACAATGTATAAAAGGCTGTTTGCCAGTTTTTCATGCTGCTTGAGATTTAAATTTTGTGGCTAATCGGTGTATCACTACCTAGTTTTCTAATTGCTAGCAACTAATTATCATTCTGGATATGATTCGCTGCATCTTCCCCATGTGAAATTCAAAGAGTGTGTAGGTCACATTCGTGCCGGGGTATCCATACTGCACAGACTCAGATTGCAAATGTCACCAGTTCAAGAAGGCAGCCAGAAATACTGAGATGTCTGTATTGACTTCTGTCCACTGGGAGGAAGCTGTGTCACATATTCCACATTTATATGCAGCCTGGCTCTCTTCCATCAGGAATACAGTTGTGCTCATAAGTTTACATACTCTGGCAGAAATTGGGATTTTTTTGTCACTCACGGTTAGTGGCTGAGTGAAGTCTTTTACTGTCAAACAACTGTGTTTACTCTTTTTAAATCATAATGAGAACAGAAATTACCCAAATGACCCTGATCAAAAGTTTACACACCACAGTTCTTAACACCGCATATTGCCCCTTTAACATCAATAACAGCTTGAGGTCTTTCCTGCAGTTGTGGCTGACATTTTTGTTGGTCTACCTACTGTGGTTTGGTTTCAACAGAATCCCTCATTTTCCACTTCTTAATCAAAGTTTGAACACTACTGATGGCTCCTCAAGTCCTTGGATATTTTTTCACATTCCTTTCCCTGTTTTATACAGTCAAATTATATTTTCCCTCAGATCCTTTGACATTCTTTTGCTCTCTCCATGACTCAGAATCCAGAAACATTGGTGCAGCACTGGATGAAAGATGCAAGGGTCTGTCAGGACTCAGGAGCCCAGAAACTCACGGACCTTTTATCCACACTCACACTGATGACAAGCAAACAGATCACAAGTGAGGATGGTTACCTTTAGCAGCCATTCAGACCTGTTTGTGTCAACCTGTGTGCATGTTATCAGGTCAAAATCATCAGGGGATGTAAACTTTTGATCAGGGTCATTTCTGTTGTCATTATTCAAAAAGAGTAAACACAGTTGTTTGACAATAAATGGCTTTACTCAACCACTAACCATGAGAGGAAAACATGTTTTTCTCTTATTCATATTCTCTGAAAAATGGCCCCAATTTTTTTTTTTTAATTTAAAAAAATCACAAATTCTGCCAGAGTATGTCAACTTTTGAGCACAACTGTATATGAGGTTGCTCTTCAGCCCGGAGGTGCTACAGGCTGATGTTTATCTATTGTGCTAATAACTGAGCTCTAAACATACAGGAACAGTTTTTAGGTATTTTAGTAGCTTTAATGAATGAAAATGGCACTACATGACAAGCTAAGAGCATCACACAGCAGTTCATCAGATAATTATTCAGATGTTTTATTAAAACTCATCTTCCAGACACTAAAACATTTAATCAGGTGACTGTTATTGTTTATAATGTTGATGACGCCAAAAGCTGAATATTAACGCTGTCAAAAACGCAGTAAAAATTGATATGCTTGTGCTTTATTTGGCCTACTGGACTCTGACTACACCAAAATATGCAGGAAATAAAATAACAACTACAATGCGAAAGAGAAAAAAGGGAGAAATAATTCATCCTGACCGCTACAAAAAACAAAAGATTCACCGTGACAAAGTGAGGCTGGGTTGAGCTGAACGGTGGAAATCACTCATCACCAAATTTCTCCTCTGCACTGACTCTGACTGGAGGAATCTAATGAATGTAGAGACGACTCAGGAGAACATTTTCCTTTGTTTCTCTATGTAAACTATGAAGGTAGCACAACGTGAAGACTGCATCACTTCATTCTTTAAGCCTCAATTAATGCATTTATTTATTTATTTATTTTTAAAACTTAAAGTTTTGGAGGAAACGTGCAAATGTTTCAAAGCAAACATCATATGAAACTATAAACTCCACTGGTGAACTTTAGGTGAACAAAATGAAGGGTATGATAGGAATGATCAACTAAAAAGGTGTGAGACTTTATTTCTACCTTTCAGCCACATCTGGTCGTCTGCAACAGTGACACATTTCTTGCTGCATTCCGGCCTTCGTTCGTCAGCCTGTTGTTTAGTCCAAGTCTTGCGTGTTGTCGGGCGTCAATGAGTTCTACCACAGCTGAAATTTAATCTTCCTAATGGTTTTACTTTTCTCTTTTGATTCATGTCTACTTCTGATTAAAGTCCCATTAGTGCGAACATTATAGGCTGAGAGATTACAAAGCAGGTTCTATCAATTTAAGCAGAAATTTAGATTGGTTAATTATAATTAAAATTCTTAAGAGTGCTTTGTTAAATAAATCTGTGCTTGATTTAATCAACATTTACAAGTAAAATGATCAATCCAACAGTTAATCAGCTGGTCATCTAATGTCACCAGACATGTACCAGATATAACTTTGACTTTCTGAAGTGATGTTATCAGCACCATGCTGGTGTGACGGAAACCTGTAACACAGCTACTGGTAATGTTAATATTAGCGACAAACTGTTTTACTGGAAAGCTGCCAGTGTGACCTGACGGGAAATTATATTAAAGGTCACAACTCAAGGAAATCTAGCCTTTTGTGGAGTAGCTAGAGTTATCAGTATCACAGCATTGCATCTGAAATAGATTTCTTTACAGGTAACATAAACATCTGACACTTTCTCACTGGTTTAGCATCCTAGGTCAGAAAGTTATGTAATGCATCTCAAAAGCAGCAAAACTAAACTTTGGTAGATTTTCACACTTTGGCGCCCTTAACAGCAGCTAATTCAGCATCCATCATGCATCCTGTCTCTTCTCTGAGTTTTCTCCAGTCAGTGAAAGTCAGTCCAATGTTGAATTATCTCTTGCTATGTCACATTCTCACTTTCTATCCCTCACTTCCTCTGACAATGTCTTCTTGGGTTTCTTTGCTTAATCAGCCATGGTTTGTTTATATCTGCTTGTTAGCGTGTGACACGGTGCTGTAAAGTGATATGCTGCTGTGATGTGCCATCAAAACAAGTCAGAGGGATGGAGTTTTAACTTGGAAGAGATACTGTATAGTATTGCTTTTAGGATAAATTCTCAAAAAGTCTCTAATGTCTGCAAGGCTGAGCTGCACAGCATTCACTTTCAAATAAATATAAAACAGCAAATGCCAATTCCTTAGAAGATAAGTAAGTAATTTAGTAGTGAGTGTAAGTGATATAATAAGGGTTTTGTGTAACACACAGTAAAGGTAAACACTGTCACTGAGTGGTGCGGTCTGCTGTTATCATCAGGAGATGGTGTAACATGCCCGAAAGCCACTCACGCTCAAGTTCAACAAGGTTGCATAGACACTAGTCTTTAGATCTGATAGCACAGCATCGTATCAACACACACACATGCATGGCTGGCACAGCGCTGCTGCAAACTATTGATTTTGGATGGAGATCCAGTTGCAGCACTAATCGGCTCCTCCAAGTTAAACTTTCCAAGTCCTGTGTAAATACACCTGACACCTCACACACACACCTATGTACATTAAAAACACCTTATCTCTATACCTGTGCACGACCAGGATGTCCCTCTGAAACCTTCTGTCCTATGACTTTACATTTTTATCATTAAACTATAGACAGATGCTTGATTGTTTTTGGAGAATTGATGTATTTCTCTTTTTTTCTAATTCAAAATGCAGTGTCTGTACCTGTGAGCTGTCGGGGGAAACCTCCACGGGGGCGACCTCGGGGCTGTAGACCGTCATCATCTCCGGCAGGGCCAGTTCTTCAGGCTCCATGCCTTGAACGGGTCTATAATGAGTCTCTGAAGGGCTCTTCTCTTCTCCACAGATACTACCGAATGACTCCTGAGAGGAAGCCCAGTCGGTGCAGTCTGTAGGCACACTCAGCCTGTGTTCACTCTTTTTAGTTCCTTCACCTGCTCTGAGGCCACTCCCAGCTCCTCCTTCCAGGTGTCTGCCAGACCTGGTAAGTGGCGTGGAAGGGCTGCTGTAGCTGGGAGCGTTGTACTGCTGGAACTGCGAGCTGGGGGATACGCGAGTGTAGTCCTGCCTCATGTTCCTCATGTCTGGGACGGAGGAGCTCATCCGATGATCCATGGTGCAATCGAGCTGCACGACCTGCTTGCTCATTTTGCCTCGCCTGAAGTGTGGCAGCATCTTCTGGCGGAGGTGGTGGAGCATGCCGGGCTTCTTTGAGTCCATGATGGGGGATGTTTGAGTCTCAGTCTGCGCCTAAGATCTGGACATCACTGACAGCCACTGTGCAAAACACAGAGAGAGAGAAGATATTAAGTAAAACAATTAACCCCCACAACATTTTAAAAAACTATTTACAACATATAAAACCATCTGGGAAACATTTCGATAAGAATTCAGGCTTTATTTCTACTGATTTTATCCCGTAAATGATAACAACTGTTACAAAAACGTTCATTTCCAACCCGATGTCATGGCAGAAAGTCCGTCCCTAAAACACCACAAAAAGATTAAAAGGTTTTAAAACTGTAAAGTGAGTATTTTTCTTTACTCTGCTCCCTAAAACAGATGCATCTTAAGTTTCAATTCACCCAACATGTCTCTGTTGTACTTCTCTATACGTGTTCCTATGAGATCACGTCCACTCTCCATGTGCCACAAGCATTCATTCGATAACAAATGCTTAAAAGGAGGAAGGAGGGGACGGCAGAATCCGTTAATCCATAAACCTTCATGCAACAGTTCACTATTCAGGACTCTTAATGCACAGTTCATGCACTTCCCTCCCCCACAGGACTCTGCTCTTGTCTGTGTATGGTTAGGGTTGAGGTAAGGTGTTAAAACTGAATGTTAAGGACTGGAAATGCCAACATGTTAGGTCTACAAGTTCAAAAAGGACAGGCCTAGACAGTTATAAAGATCTACATGCTTAGTCTTTTATACCCTGTTCATTTTATTCAGGTCATATTAGAAATGTAGACCAATGAACTGGGTTCACATGTATGTAGAAAGTAAAAAAAAAAAAAGGATAGTTCAAACATAATATTTTTATAAAAACATCAAATGTCACTCACAAAATTTATTCAGTGATTTAAATTTTTGACACATGGTCATTGGTTAATATGGAAATGTAATATTCTGTTGTTACTGCAATAGAATAAATAAATCACATTAATAAACACATTTCCTTGCCAGATTCCCAGTGCTTTTTAAGTTTTACTTCCACGTCATATTATTTTAAAAAAGCACCAATTTAACTGCATGTGTAAATGACGGCGTATGGAGGAGACACTGTTGTCATTGGTCTTCAGTTTTTAATGTTTATATATTATTACTTCAGCAAATTACATCTTTGAGCTTGGTGTTTTCATCACTGTTGACTCCATCAAGGCTTGATGCAAAGTCTGGATAAAACACACAAAACTCTACATCAAACAAGCTTCCTGACGACTGCAGAAAATAAATCTTCTTATAGATAACAAATGAGGAATGACAGTGCTTTTCAAATATCTCACAACAAAATGTGCACCTCTTCAAAAAGAAAAATAGAAAGAAAAATAAATTAATATGTTTAAAAAAAAAGCTAAGCTAATTTCTGTTATAAGCGAGTATGTGACAACACGAATCTAAAAGGTTACTGTTCATCTATACTGTCCACTACAGGAGACACGTATTTAAAAGCTGTTTTCCAGTCTATGCATGGAAGACGATGGTATGTTTGTAGTTACTTCAGTGGACATCAGTGAGTCATCCAACACACTGCCTCACTGTAGAATAAATAGATCTGTTACACATGAACGTGTATACGAATTACCAAGTTTACCCCAGTAATAAACAGGAAAAGAAAATGATAGTTTTATTTTACATTGAAAATTTATATGTTAAAAATATGATAACATTTTAGATATGTTTATAGAGTACACATAAAAGAAAATCAGTAAAAAACGTTAAATATGATTAGGAAATAAAAAAGCATTATGTCAAATATTTCGGTGAAAAATTGTTGTTTTGATTTCTTTTTATATAATTAAAGGGTTAATTTAGTTTCTAAATGACCAGTAATAATCACTTCCACTGCAGCTTCACATACAGTCAGACTGATTTTGGCCTTGAGCCTTAAACACTTCACATGTTTGCATATATCTAGAAAAAAAAGAATTTCTATTAGCCTAATATTTGACCATAAATGCTCTATATTTTAAAAAATAGCACCATAAACCATTTGGAAAAACTAAATCCACCTTTTTTTTCTTCTCTTCAAGGACAATTACTTAACTTGTTACCTTAAAACTCTGCTTTCTGGACTTGTTTGATGACACAGTGGGTGCGTTTCCATTACCCCCCGAATTGCGTAAAACCTAAATATCGCAATAAAAATCTGGTAATGGAAACACTTACATTTCGAAAAAAACAAAAACTTTCAAATATCACTAAAAAAGTTTCTAAACTCTCAAGAGATGGTTTTTCAGACATATCAATATAGAATTATTTAGCAAAAGTGTAATGGAAACTATTTTTCTGCATTCCCACTTCCTAGGACGAGACTTAGCGGGGTAATGTGACTAGCTTGTAAAGATGGCGCGGAATGCAATTTTACTTTGTCAAAATTTTAGAAATATCGCTTTTATTTTGCAAAAACCTGTAAAGGAAACGCAGCTTGTGACATCTATTATGTGCATTTCTGGAGCGGTCGCGGCCCAGCAGCATCCTATGGCTGAGAAACTCTCCTATACAACTTTCTCATCTAGGACGCATGCGTTTCACGCTAGCATGCGGATGTAAACAAACTGTGTGTGCCGTTGCTTAAAGACATTATCGGCCAGAGACAAGAGATAAGACAAAAGTCGAGATAAGACTGTTTTACTGGCTGGCGAGAGCTCACAGTACAGATAAGATGCAAGATGGATGCCGAACAGCGGGCGCACGGAGAAGATGGCAAAAGTTGAGTAGTGCATCTTTAATTTAAATGCAATCATGTCATTTTCATTCATAAAGCGCTTCAGCAACATCAGCAAACATTTGGCTTTTATACCCCTGTCCAAACAAGGTGACAACAACTACAATGCCAGAATTTATTGTGTATTTACTTTAAATCTAATAGTTGTTTGAACAGAAACAAAAGAGCGAAGAAGGAAGAGGAAAATGATTTTTTTTTTTTAAATAGCATAGCCAACCACAAACAGCAATTCCCCCGACCCCCCCCCCCCCCCCACCCAAAAACACACAAAAAACATTCACACTTCCTTAAAGACCGTCTAATATCACTTTTTAGTTTCTAGAAACACCAGCACAAACTAGCAGGGTTTTTTTTTATGTTTCCTTATAGAGTGATTCTGGTCAATGTTGAAAATATATCATTTATCAGATAATATAATGGTAATTTTCTCCAAAACAAGTTACCAGACTTTTCCCTCACATTCAGTACTGAACAGATCATGATGTACACAAACAAGAACTAAGACTGAGTTGTAGTATATTTCATTTTATCTTACAATCTATCTTTAATCTTCATTAAAAGCTTTTAGCTGAATAATGGCTGCTAAGCAAACAGCAGAGGCACCTGCCCAGTGCTTGTAACAAACCCCTGATACTGGAAAGCAACCAGCTCCTATAAGCTTCTTATCGGGCTAAACTTTGCATTATCTTTCATGGTGGCCAGTGACGTGCGGTGTTAATGGCCTGTAGCATTATGTGTGGGACGTGAAACATTTTGCTGAAATGATTCCAGAAATGTTTAGAAAACACATTTCCTCATTTATCTACTTCTTTTTTGTTTTAAATATGAGGAAACTGATTACCTCAAACATCTGTAGCCTAGATTCAAAACTCTCTATCCTGACCTACTTATGAGGATTAGATGGTGGATCACTGAAGAGGAAAACGATGGCCTGTCAGTACGCTCGACTGGTGCTCTTTATTACTCAAGTGATGACTTGCTGATGATTGAAAATGATGCTTTGTCATTATCTGTCGCACTACAAGTGTGTCAGCTGAAAGGTTGTGGGGAAATTGTTACAAAACGTTCAGGGTGAAGAGAACCACAAACCTTGTAATGTGCTAAACGTGTATCATCTGTTCACCGGTTACAAAATAGACGGCCTTTAATGACTTATATTAAACTCAGAATCATTCATTCAATGAAATATACGAAGTAATGTGCATTTTATTCCCCTCTAATGAGGGTAAATGTACATGCTGGATATTTTATTACAGTGTACTGTAATGTCCACCACAGAGAGCTGGTACACAAATGCAACATTTTACCAACTCCAACATAATGGCTTTGGCAAACGGTTATTAGTTTAGCTGCAGTTTATGGTTTAGGATGAGTTAAACCCTGTGTTCCCTGGGCCAAAGTCACATGATCCAAATCCCATGCCATTTCCTCGGCTGTTTTCTCCCTTCTATAGGAATCATTTCTGCAGAGGTCACTGTTTCTAAAGCTGCTTTTACACATGTACCAGAGCCTGTACATGTTCTACAGATGTTCTGGAGTGGTGGCACGTGGCAACAGAAATATCTACAAGACTCATTCCAGAAATGTACCACTCAGTAAAATATCTGCAAAAAAATATCAGCAGCTGAGACGATGTGCAAATGCAGCAGGGAATATTCTGGAGCATTTGCTGCTGCTACTGAGCGAGTATCAAACAATTAGTATCAAGATTTATCTCCTAACTTGTTCATTATGGGGTACAATCAGACCAAAAAGTATTTTATTTAGTTTCTTGTTTTAATTTAGCATTTAAATTCAGTTTAAAAGCTCCAATGTGTAAGAAATAGAAACAGCAGGCTTTGGGATGGTTAAGTCAAGTTAAATCAGTCATTTCCCAACTTACATATTCACACAGTTTATAAACATCCTGCCAGGATTTCTCTCCTGTCCTCTGTGATAGAAAAAAACAGATGAAAACATCTACAATCTTTACAGTTCTCAGTTTTAACAACCTGTTCTTCTTACCTGCAATAAGTCACACGTGATCAATGTATTATGTGGATGAAGAGTAGAAGGACACCAGTCGTCTGCTTTTATATGAACATGCACAAAGCTTGAAAATGTTGGCTTACAAAATTTCATATTGTAATGATTCCCATTACTGCTGAGTGGAGTTTGTCATGGCAGCCAACATACAAATAAATAAATAAAGATGTTTTGAATTTGACACCTGACCGCACGTCAACTATTTAATTACATGTTTGAACAATCAGATCAAAGGGCTGTTGGTAAAAATATTAATAATATATGCTTTATATAGTAATTAAATTTAGAATATAATAAAAAAAAATCTAAAATAAATCAAACTAAGCTAAATAAAGCTAAAAAAAAGTTAATAAGCTCAAATAAACTACATTAAAAAAACTCAAATAAGCTAATAAAAGAATAAGATAAAAGAAAACTGAAATTAGCTAATTAAAAAAGGCTAAATTAAGTTAGAATAAATTAAAATAAGCTAACATGAAAGAAAATAAGCTCAAATAAGCTTAAAAACTAAAATAAGCTAGAATAAAATAAGCTAGACAAATCTCGTAAAAGAACTTAAATAAAATAAAATAAGCTAAAATAAAATAAAATAAGCTAGAACAAACTAAAATGAGCAAAAATAAAATAGGATATAATAAAATAAGCTTAAATGAAATAGAATAAAATACAAATAAGCTAAAATAAGTTAGAATAAACAAAAAAAAGCTTCAGTAAAATAAAATAAAATAAAATATTCTCTAGTTCTCATAACTGATGCAATAACAGCATGAACACTAACCCCATTAGGACACTGTTACTGAACTACAAACACATGATATTTACTTTAAATTCTGGACAGGTGGATTCTCTAATGTATCACTTTAAATTTTTTGCTCATGAGTTTGACCAAAAGTAAACAAACTATTTCTCTTATCAGTGAAATCTTCATCCCTCTCCTCTCATCATATTCCATCCATCCATTTTCTGTACCGCTTAATCCACGCAGGGTCGCGGGTGGGCTGGAGCCTATCCCAGCAAGTA
>JAOXYM010000001.1:32040760-32062742 GCA_028567055.1 Leptatherina wallacei
ACACACACACACACACACACACACACACACACACACACACACACACACACACACACACACACACACACACATCTTTAACACAGGTTTATAAAAATAACAACATAAACAGGTTTATGTCTTGGCACCGATGAACCAGGTGAGGAAACGATATCCCTACCCCACCCATGACCACAGAGGTCATCATCGCCACGGAAACCGCCCAAATCAGAGCAGGCAGGGGCCCAAACCGCAACCATAGGGCTGGGATATACTGCGGTGCAGGGGCCCCCAGTCACCCAGACGAGGACGATCGCTATGGCAACGACCCTGTAGTTAAAGCAGGCCTTGTTCCCAAAGCGGAGAACCCCAACAAGGAAAATACTGGAAATCCGTGAAACATTAACACCAAACTAAAATAACAATGTTAAACCCAAGAACTAAAATTCATCTACGTTGATGAATGCATCCCTGTTTCACTAGTTCAGCACTTGTGTTTATGTTTCAGCTAAACAGAAGCAGCATGTCAGACAAAGACCTGGTCTGTTTTGAGCCGACAACAAGGGTAGTCTATCTCTAAAGACACTTAGTCCCACATAAAAAAACCTACACATCTAAAGTCATAGCAGCTTTTTAAACTCAATGAAGTGGAATGAGCAGCATGCCTGATACAATATTGTTACCGGACAAAGGCAGAGGTGAATAAATAACAAAAAAAAAAGACAAAGCATCACAGAGAGTAAATTAGATTCATTAGCATAAACTCCATCTACAGAGTATCGTCTTACTGGTGGCAGTGCAGCTCATCCAAATACAGAAAGCTCCGTAAAAAGGCAATCATCTTAAAAAAAACACAGTTTCTCTACAGACACATTTTTGAAGTTTAAATGATTTACTATTTCTATTATTTAGTCTAACACAGTTTTCATAGGCAAGTCTCACTAAGACTTATTCATTAAAAACATCAGATCAAATCATACCCACGTCATCAGCGCCTGGATGATGACATCATTTCTCTGATGTCATCTCATCTCTGCTCCTCATCACATTATGTGATTGACTGACAGCCCGGCACGCCGACCAGCTGACCGACGTCCTCTGCATTCCCAGACACCAGGAGTTACACAAACTCACAAGTCTATTTTCACCACAGGCCTCAAACTCCACGTTCACATCTTGTGACCGCTTAAAATATCATACGCTTAGTTCTCATTGGATGACGCGGTTGCTCATTTCCACTCGCTAGTAAAAACTTCAAGCTGGACGATTGGATGAGCTCAGGACAGTTTTTGTCCAACCGTTTCAGTCTTCTCATTGTCTGGATGCTTTATTGGAGAATCATGCCGTTTATGAGAAGGCAGATTAAATGACAACATGCTGTGTGATGCATACAAACTAGTGCAAAAGGACAGAAGGGAGGTAAAGAATCAATCCATCAGTGTAAAAACCTTTTGTAACTTCTGTAACTTCCAATTCTGGTGGTGCTCTTTTGACTCATGTTCTGTTTTAAAGGACCAGCAGATAATTTGGATCAAATTACCTCAGAAACATGCAAATATGCCACAACAGTCCAACTGTAACCACAAGCCTCTACATGTCAAGGTTTGTGACTGTAGACATTAAGTCAGAATCCAAGCTGAACACACCGTTCACACATTAATCCCATTTACATGCACACCAACAGTCTGATTCAGTTCAAGTTTCAACATCTTTATTGTCATAAGTCAAGCACAATGAACTTTTGAAGAGTGTCTCAGCTTAAGCACACATAAATAAGGAAACAGAAATACATCAGGTACACATAAATAAGTAAAATAAAGATATAAAAGATATGAGAACACCTCTATATTTACAGAAAAGTGCATCCTAGTGCAAGGATGGAGGTCTGAGTGTATGTGTGTCTGAGAAGGTGTGAATCTTCAACGTGTGTGGCTGTGGAGGGTTGGGTGCATGTGTGAGAGTACTGTAGGCTGAGGATAGGATGGAAGTGTTGGGTTACAGGGCTTTCACAGCTCTGGGGAAGAAGCTGTTTCCGAGTCTTTTTGTTGTGGTTTTAATGTCCCTGTATAGCTTTCCTGAGGGAACCAGTGCATCGCCATGGTGGGCGGGATTGGCTGCCCTTTTCTGGACCCGGGCGGTAGATGGAGTGTTCACAGTCCAGGAGCAACTTACTGCTAATGTATGCAGAGAGGAGCGTGCTCAGTCTTCCTGGACCTCCCGTAACCTACTACGACCTCATTTGTCTTGTTAATGTTTACAACCAGATTGTTCTTGTTTTTGTGATACTAGGACCTCTTCTCTGTAGTGGGTCTCATCATCGTTGGATACGACACCCACCACAGTTGCATCGGTGATCATTACCTGATTTCTGGAGTTAACAGATTATCTAAGTGGTCATGTAGACAGCACAATCTGATATGCTTTATCAGATAATGGCGGTTATGAGACTTGATCTCTCCCCAATACTCTGACGTCTTCGTGCATGTAGACCCCGATAATAGGAGTGAGTATTGGCAAGAATGTCATGATACGATATGTATCACAATACAGGGGCATCGATACGATTTACATACTAGTAGGACGATGCTTTGTGATTTTCCTTTACCAGAATTTAATTGTAAGAAATAAAAACAGTTGCTCCTTATGTACAAGATGAATAAAGAAATTAAAATCAGCCTCATCAGTAAAGGTCTCAAATAGTTTTCTTTGTATATTACACGCTTTAGTGCAATATACAAAGAAAATCAAAGCATTACTGTTGTCCTTTAACATATACATCTATACAAAGTCTGAAATACAAGTGCTTGGAATTCTTCAAGTAAGCTTTACCCCCAAAAAAGTCACGTTTAGATGCAACACAAAAATGAACCACCGCCGTTAATGTTTGCATATATAGCAAATTGTTGATTTTTAAATAAATAAATAAATAAAATCGATATTGTGGTTTGGAATATTGATACAATATCGTCACATAAAACATCGCAATTTTTCGTTGTATCCATATTTTCTTACAACCCTTACCCAGTAAGTCATTACATTTTTCAGCTATATCAATGCATGTGAAAAAACTGCTTCACTTCTATTTTCAATAAGACTTTCTGTTAAAAAGACGGAGATGACTGAGTCACAACGTGAGCAGAACACAAAAGAAAAACATGATGGCGTGTAGCAGCAGGAAGTAAAGCATAACATATTCGACCACGCTTATTAGCCTCCGCGTTAGCAGCTAACGCTAAGATTGTGGGTCCCACCATGTTCAACAAACACCGAATGTGTAGAAAATAACAGTACATTAACCTAATACTCAGACTTTCTCCATGCATGTAGGCCTGTACATCTGATCTATTTAGTCTTTTTACATCTGTGCTAAAATGTGTTGTTTCCATCTTTTTAACACAATGTAAGCAGAACACAAAAGGAAAACACAACGGTGTGCAGCAGCAGGTAAAACAATTGCGTGGTCTTTTTTGCAGGCTACCACATTAGCACAGCTAACACTAAACCGTGGGCGCAGAGTAGACCTGACACTTGGAAGTTAACAGGACGTTAGAGTATTACTTCACTATGTATGTACTCCAAAAAAAATCTGATAATGGACTATTAATGGGTTTTTCAGAAGTGCGTGTAGATGCATCAAATCCTGTTAGAATGATCCAATCACTCCCAGGTATCGTATTTTACTGTTCATGTAAACAGACTCAGTGATACTGAGCTTTAAATGACTCGAGCCATGACAAGTTGTTGGTTGCTAAACATCAGGACTTTATTACTCATCGATCGCTCTCTGATTTCACTGTGAACTTTGCTTTGATATATAATCAGATGTTTTTTTAAGGACAGCTGCAACCGATCGGTTCTTTAAATGTTGCACAGCATCTTAAATAAGCTGAAATAAATCCTTTAATAATATAAGAGCTCCAGCTACTCTGAAATAAATTCAGAGGACTGTTATGAGGGCAAAGAAGGACAGAGTAGAAGCAGGAGAGGAGGGTCTGGTGGGACTTGGTCCAAGACTCACAGGGTTAAATATGTCTCAGTAGATGGTGGTTTGAAGCACTACATCATGTCTGGCCTCTGAGGACTATCTCTAAGTGTCTGTTACAGGATCTAAGTGTGTGTGTGTGTGTGTCTTTATCATCTCAAATGTCAAAGTCGGCTTTGGTGGATCTCCAAAGGCATCTGGATCATTGCCACCACGAGGCATGAGCTGCACCGTTAAGCATCTTAACATGTGAGGGTGATGTCTTGTAGCTCTTGGGGCTGCATCAAAGATAAAATAAGGCCCACTCTCCCCCTGCAGCCAGTCTTTTCCAGTCGGGTGACTGCCCTGCAGGGTAAAAATAGGGCAATGCTTGAGATGTGATCCGACACATCTCTGGCAGAGAAAAACTGAGCTCCATCACTTTCAGAGGCCGGAGCGCACACACACACACACACACAACACACACACTTTCCTATCATTCAGAACTAAACTGTTTTTTTACGCTACGGTGTCGTGTTTCACTCTATTGTAGTTTTCCCTTTCGGTTCTGGTTTTCATTCATCTCTGGGCTCTGTGGGCTGACATGACCGAACCACAAACCTTGGACTGACGCTCTGTTGTTGGTGAAACACAACTCTGCTGGACACAGTCTGTCTCATTGTTATGACAAACGGAATCTGTCAGAAAGTTTAGTTGAACAGTGTGGACTTTGGAGCCGTTTCAGCATCAAACTCAGGTTGGCTCAACAGTCCGGCCTTCTCCATATGAGGATAGTTCTGCAGAGAGGACTGAGGGGACAGAGAGGACAAAGCAAATCTAAATATTTCCAGCGTTTCATCTGAGGCATTGGATGCTTTTGGCTGGTTCATCATTTTGACGCAATGTTCCATCCCTTAACTTAAACTAGCCGTCTGCTAAGCTTTGCCATTGACTGTCTCTGTGTGCTAGTTTGTGTAGTCATTAGAAGTGAGTCATGATGATTGGAGCTCTAAGGTTGCAGCATTAGATGCTGATAGTTGTTCTGACACAGCTGAACCCCTAAGAGAGAGACAATCATTGTCTATGCCATCTTGTTTCAATCACAGAGGGGCTGCAGCGAGAACCAGGATACATCCCTGACAGGTCATCCATCCATCCGTAGAGCGACAAACAACCCCTCATGCTCACACTCACTCCTACGGAGAACTTTAGAAACACACATGAACCGTAACAGCATGTTTTTGGACTTCCTGGAGAGAACCCATGCATGCTGCAAGGCCCCAGTTAATGTTCAAACCATGGACCTTCTTGCTATGAGATGACCATCTCAACACCATGCAGCCACCATGACAAAGACAATTGGTGCTATTTCCCCCAAATAATAACAAGAAGAAAAGGAAAAGGGTATCAGAAGAAGTGTTAAGCCAAACAACACAACAGGTACAAAATATTCGTTATGTCTGCTCTCTCAGATCTTCAGATTCGTTTTACTCTCATATCTTACAGTTAATATAAATCTTATGCCAGCAGCTAATTAGCTTAGCTTAGAAGTTTAACTAAAACATGGAAAAAGCAAAATCCACCTTCCACCAAACCCATTAACATGTATTCACTGATGGAAAACCATGGCTTAAACATTCATCATACAACCTAAAACATAAAAATGGTTTCTTTTTTATCAAACTCAAAGCAATAAAGTTTAACTTTAAAAAAAAAAGTCTAATTGTAGGAATGCTGAGGGGCAAGAACAGAGCTGCTGAGACCACATTTGTGATGGCATTATTGGCTCTAAAATGTCATCCGAGTTGATAATAACAAGCTGTGTATACAGATTTGACAGTAAAACCATCCAGATTACATTTTCTCCAGGAAATGCCTGACTTATTTCAGCAACACTATGCTAAGGAGTTCAGTTCTGGAGCCTCATGTACCAAGTCTGCCTACGCATCAACATGTTCTGTATGTTCTGGCAGGAAGTTAGATGGCTTCTCTGATGATGGAGGCCACTCGCTCCTCATGTTGAGCGATAGCGCCATCATCTCTGGGTCTCCTCCACTGACCTGCAGCATTCCTTCTTTTTACATTAACTTTGATATCAGACCATTTTGTCTTTACTTCGGGCCGCGGTGTCAAGTTCTGATTTTGCTGCATTTGTGAGGGATGAGGAGTGAGTCCAGTTTTATTTTCTTTTTTTGCTTGTTTGCTGTTCTTTGGAGTTGGTTACAACCCACAGGGGCTAAATCATAAACAACACTGGATGTGCTTTGCAGGTCTTTGTCTCCAGCAGTGTGGGGTATAGGGCGGCTGTAGCTCAGGAGGAAGAGCAGTCGTCTGTCTAGATAAGAAAGTCGGTGGATCGATTCCGGGCTTCCTCTGATTACATGACAAAGTGTCCTTGAACAGCACATTGCCTCTGAATGAGTCTATCAGGGTTGTTTATAATGTTTTTCTAAAAGGATAGTTTATTAAACATAAACATCTTGATAATTTACTTGTACTTCTTTGCACTAAAACAAAGGAAAAAATGTGGAGTTTTCAGTATCTATCGGTTATTTTACTGGTCCAGCCCACTTGAGATCAAATTAAGTATGTGGTCCCTGTACTAAAATGTAAACTCCAGGTTTTGGAGGTGCTTAGCTGCAAAGTGATTCTACATAGGTGTACAATACTGAGAACCACTGTGTGACAAGACAACATGAGAGCAAAGGAAGAATAGGATCATTTTTTGGGGGAGTAGAAACTCCAGACTTCCCTCTGTGCAGACCAGTTCTCAGTTCAAATTAGCCTATCACAGCTAAAATCAACAGTTTTTAACAAAACATGATTATATTGGAGCATTTTCTACTCAATTTTACAGCTCATGAATGAACAATTCAAACGTAATCATAAATAATAAACAATTTATGTACACAATCCTCAATGTTCACTTTTCTACCTGTAATCACATCTATTCGATTATTCAGTCAAGACTGAGAACACGCCTGCTGCACACACACCCGACAAGAGAGCTGCATCGTAGGCAGATGTCCTTCGTGAGCAATGACCAAAATTTTTCCTCAGGAGAAACATTTTAAAAGGGAACCACTGACATTACTAATAGAAATGAGGAAAACAAAAACTGGATGACGGGTGAACTTAAAGTCACTTTCCTACACAAAAGGTAACAAAGGAGGGAGCTAGCGCTCGCTAACACACTGGCAGGAGGAAAGATCATCCGATAAAATGTGGTGAGCTAAAGTTGAAGACAAAGACTACCTGTAGTTACCTTCTCACTCATGATGCCACATCATTTAATGTAAAAGCTAGTGGTAAGCAAGCACTACAACAGAAGAACACAGATTACAGTTATACAAAACTATCAATGAACACACACACAAGGTTGGTGAGAAGCTGTTTGATAAACTGTCCTGCTTGCATTGTTGTCAACTCCTCAGTAAGAAAAGTAGCTATTGGCTGTCCTAAAAGTTGCTACAAGTCGCTAAAGGACATCATCTGATTTGCATAATCGATCTGGTACATATAATTGTAATGGACACTGGAATGAAGAGGAACATTTTGTCGTGAGAACCAATAAGTGAAGATAGCCTAAATATATCTAAACAGAAAAAAAAACTTTCTTAGGTCTCCAACATGTTACAGAACTTTTTCAATGTTTTTATTCCACACTCTTCATTAACAGGCAATAATATCTTTTTTTTTTGTTTGGTTGTTTTTCTATAGGCATAATATCTGTCAATAAGCCAGGGCGTGATCAGCTGGTGGCAGCTTTGTATGATTGATTTTCTGAAAACTCGTTAATAAAACGATAAAGTCGCTAAATTGGCAACGCTGCCTGCTAGCAGTCCATACCCGTCGTCCAGAGAGAATACAAAATTAAAAATGCTACTACATTATTAAAAAATATAACAGGTCTACTCAGTTGTCATGACTACAGAGTTGCATTAGAGGAGGTGATGCAGCACAGAAGTAAACACGCCTGTGTACCCAGAGGCGCCGCATGCCAACAGGCAAGTGCTTGGAGCCAGAAGGGGGCCCCTGAGGGCTGATCAACCTTAGATTACAGAGCAGCGACAATAAGGAGAGTTATTACCGCACTATGTCGGCACTATGCAGTACTCCCTAAAGGGGCCACACCCCCGCTCTCAGTTCAGCGGGGGTGTGGCAGCACTTAACAGTGCGTCTTACTAAACCAAGTGAGCCGGCGGTCGTTAAAATGAGGAGAATCTGGCAGTGAAAAATGAAAGAAAAAAACAGAGGAGCAGAAAAGCAGCAAAGATTATACTGTTGCTAACTTGCTAAATCAGCTTGGAGCAGCTCAGTCTATTCTGCTCCTGTTGAGTCTTGCAGTAAAAACACCTGCAATCAACTTGTTCACTTAGCTGATACTCTTGAAATGATTTTTCAGTATCAACATTTAATATTTGGTCTTCTTATTTAGCAGCTATCAGGATTTAAATGATTCCTTAATCCCTACTTTGTTTTAATCCACATTTTGAAACTGAGAGTTCGCCTTTCTGTGTGTTTTGTTTTCAACTACGACAATAAATCCAAAGAAAGCTTTTTGTCCGCCTCACCCAGCCTGTAACATCTGTTGCAGCCAAGGGGGTTGCACTTCAAACATAGTCAAATTTCATGCCTAAATGTTGCAAATGGACTGACCGCTATGTAAAAGAGCAACCTCTTACTTTCCTGGCTTTGTTTCAGCAAGCTCGTCCATCTGCGTAACATTTGTGGGAATAAACAAATTCAGGCCGAGAGCAGGCAAATTAAGCCGGGCTAATGGCTGACAGAGCTTTCACAGGTGTCTGCTTGTGGTTTACATCTGGGCAATATGCACATCCACGCTCTTTAGTATCATTATGGGCATTTTAATTGTGCATATTAACAACTTATACCCACCACTAAAGCTAAATTAAAGAGAATTAAATCAGCATTTAACAAGTGAGCTTTATTCTTGTGGGTCCTGTTGCTGTAGTTCTGGACAATGATAGATTTATTTGGGTAGGTTACAGGTATGTCAGAGTTAGTTAAGCTTAGGTCAAGTTTCCAGGAAATTAATGTAATTCAAGTTAATGTCCTCTGAAGGGGTAAAAACACAGCTGTGTATGTGTGTGTGTGTGTGTGTGTGTGTGTGTGTGTGTGAGAGAGGGTAGGAGCATTAAATTCAGGCTCTCAGAAAGGCAAACATGCTGCGGAAGCTTACATAAACAGCCAGAACGTGAGTCACGTTGACTTTTCATTTTTAATGGCAGTGGCAAAGAGTGTGTGCTGTTAAAAACAGGACAGCTCTGCTCAGGGACCCTGACACAACAATGCAGGCATCATCATGACGGTGATGTTGCAGAATCCCACTGAAACATCTGTGTCTCCAGAAGGGTTGCCGTGGCTGATGGTGTTCATGCTTAATGAGACTGAAACATCTGGAAAACCTTTTTTTTCCTTTAAAAATAAAATAAAAATAAAGAAAATTCTATCGCTCAATTTATTCACTTCACTATTGACACCTGAATTTATTTACAGTTTTATAAAAACAAAATTAATTCAATAAAATAAGGTTAAAAAGAACAAAAACATTAGAATAAAAGCAAATAATTAAAAATCAAATAAATTCATAAAAGTGAATAGATTAAAATAAATAATAAATAAACAACATAAAAATAAATACATAAATTATAATAAATAAAATTAAATATAAATAATATTAATTAATTAATTAAAACAAAAAAAACACATTTTTAAAAAGTTCAGAAGCAGTTTTAGCAAATTTACGAGAATTAGTATCAAAGCCTTGACTTAATTATTATATATCTTAAATGTTTTCATGCATAAGCGGTTACAAATTAACCCCTTAACACCTGAATTTATTTAAGATTATATAAAAAAGTAAATGGAGGAAAATTACAGAAAACTCTGGAAAAAAAGACATTTAAATATTAAATAAACTGATAAGAATTAATAAATTGAGACAAATAAAAAAAATGTTTTTAAATAAATACATCAATAAGAGTGAGTAAAAGCAAATAGATTGATAAAATAATTTAGTTTGATAAAAAATAAAGAAAATAAAGAAAAGCCAGAAGGGGTTTGAAGCAATGAGGGACAACAGAAGTCACGGAGTTAAGTTTGTTTCAGTTTACGTAGAAATGCTAATTTCTGAAAAATATTAAATATCACAAACATCCAAATAATACCCTTAGCATTTACTCCTTGGCCACTGTACTGCTGCTGTTTGTATTGAAATGTTTTGCTCATATTCCTCCCCATTCCTGTTTGTACAGAAAATAATAAGAAATAAATCTTATAACACAGTCCAATATAAAACTAGTAAAAAATAAAACAGTAAAAATCCTAAACAATGATAAAAATGAAGTTGGGTCAATGCTTGAAATGATCCTAGTGAAGGAAAAGGGAAATAATCTGCTCTGTTGTGACGAGCGATCTAGTTTTCCTTCTATGCAAAACCGCATGTAATGTCAAAATGTAAATTATTTCCTCAATACTTCCATAGAAGCCAGACTGAAAGCAGAAGCTATGATTTCTATGAATTAATCTTAGTGAAAAACAACTGCAGTCACTTCCTTCCCTGATCCACAACACGGAAACTAACATAGTCCAACAAAAAAAAGCTCTTCTCCTCACAGGAAAGTCCAAAACACACAACAACCCAGGAGTACTGTGTAACTGCGTAACTGTGCCACCATTTCATTAGTGTTAATGCAAAACAAGCTGCAGCATGTGAGGCCGATTTGCATTCTGGACTCCCAGCTGCAGGGTTCAGGAACAACAGACTGCACATCAATAAGACTGTAATGATCAAGTCCAAGCTCTCTGAGGACAACACCAACACTGAGACTCCCGGTTTTTCAGCACTCACCTCCACAATGTCAGAGTTGGTTCTGCTCTCGTGGGGTTCGTTGTACTCTGTGTATTTGAGCAGGACTTTGTCCATGTCCGTGCTGGCATACTGGAACAGCTTGTTGGAGCCGTTGAAGATGATGAGGGCGATCTCACAGTCACACAGAACACTCAGCTCGTAGGCTTTCTTCATCAGGCCGAACTTTCTCTTCATGAAAGTGACCTGGAAAAACAAAACAAACGGCCATCTTGTTTTCAGTGAAAGGAGACTGACCGGGATCAATTAGAGGTAAATGAGCATCATACATGACTGATCAACAGGCAGCTCAAATGCTAATGGAGTTAGCGTGCTTTTATTCTCCTTCACTTCATTTTCTGAGTTTGAAATAAGGAAATCTCATTACGTTCACAATTAAATGTCACAATAGAAGAGCATCGGGTGGCTCAAATTGTTTAGCGTGTGTGCCCAGTGTACAAAGACTTTCTTTTCTTTTCCCTTTAACTATTCTTGTCCAGTATCGTGCCAGCAGAAAGCTGGTCTGGCTGCCTTGTTGTGCTAAACAAATCAACTTTTCCAAGGAGAGCTTAATGAAGAATATAAGGCTCCCCTCCATACTTGATTATTGTTTGTTATTTTGGATACGTTTGGATGATGAGCTACATATTAAAGCTGGACCTTACATGGGAAGAAAAGGGAAGAAAAAAGGAGACAGAGAAACAAAAGACAGCTGCAACAACTGTGCAACCAAAACAAAAACATCAGCTGCTACACCTGAAGATAACCTTAACAAAGAAAACAAAGCAGACAATCAATGAGAGCACCTATAAGAAGACAAACCGAGAAGAACCTGAAAAACAAGACGGATAACAACAGCAACAGTAATAAGACTGTAAACATCACTGTAGCTGCTGGTATTAAACCTACACAACAACACAGTGACTCTACTAGCATGTGCATTAGTGAGAACAAAGAGAATGAGATGTTTAGTGATGAGTGATCATGCAAATGCAACCACACACCAAGGCATGACCATGGCCAACCAACAGCCACTACGAAACATGAAACCCAATCAGACCACCACAGGGATGACAACGCGCCCATCCAAAGGACGGCAGAGGAAGGCTGCACCCAGAAGCCCCGAAGCCACGGGCAACGTTCACACTGCAGCTAAATTCAGATTTTTTTTACCCATATATGACTCATTTCAGATTTTTTTCAATGGCAGTCTGAATGGCACAAATCCGAATTTATAAAATCTGATCCAGGCCAATTTCATTGGTCGGATACATATCTCAGTACGGATAAATACCTCTGTCTGAACGGTAATGCCGTTCAAACGTCACAATTCTGCGCCGGTGGAAGGGAAACGTGAATATATAATTCATCAATCGGGCATCATTTCTTGAGTTCCAACTGTACAAGTACTTCCAAATTGATAAACACATGAAGCGTCCATATTTTTTACTTCCGTAAACACTAAGCACTGCGGGGGTGTCGTGTTTTCCTCTGTGCATGCGTGTCACTTCAGGGCCACGAACCGTTCACACTAAAGTGTGATGAAGGTCGCACTGAAATGATCATGTGAATGACCACGCAAAAAGAAAAAAAGGATTTCGGTGAACAAATTGGATTTGTACACCTGCAGTGTGAAGGTAGCCATAGAGTACGGGCCCCACGGGAACACGGTATGCAGGACCTGTGACGCCACGAGCCTGAGAACAATCAAACCCCCCGGCAGTGGCCCTGTCTGACACCCAGGAGGACAAAGGCTTAAATGTCTTGTCCAGGTCAGAGCCTCATGTCTGTGTTCCTGCCCGCTCCCATAAAATCATGACAGAATAATGATCATATGCATTTTATTCATAAAGCACTTCAGATTTGGACAACAAATCTCAAAGTGTTGCACAGAAAAACTGGAGCTCCCCTCACACAGTGATGACATCATAGGTGGGGAGATCCAATGAATCCATGTAATGGCAACAGGGCAGGTAAGCCAGTGATTTGTGGGATGATGTGTGCGTTCTGTGTGGCAGAATTACACAAAGTAATAACACACATACCAGCACTGACTTAAGCCCTTTTATTCTTACTGTGTGAATAAAGACAGCCAACAGAAAGCTTCGCGTTGTTCCACAACTCTTTCCTATAAATGTCTGAGACGCTCTGAACTCCTAAAAGAGGCAATAACATGAAACTCCCCTCCTCCTGGATTATCATTGGGTGGATGGGAGATGCTGCTCTGAGTAATATCTATTCTCCCTCAACTGTTTACTGTCCAGCTTTTATAGAAATGTGTAAGGAATATGTTTGCACATAAACCTTTCCAGAAGAAATACGGCTAAATAGCACTCGGAGCATCTCCACCCAACGGTACTGCAGCATGGAGTGATAACAGTCATTCATGACACCTCCATGTTCTTGTAAACCACAAAGCTAAAGTATACTGTTTGGAGTGGCCCATTTACAGCTCACAGACAGCCCACAGGTCACACATGGATCATTCTCTCTCTCATCCCTTCCTCGGAGTTTAGCTCACTACTTCCATTGAATCATCTGCATTTTTCTGGGTGTGTCCTCCATCTGTCATGAACTCTGGATCCTGACACGTATATCTTATATCTAGAATCTGCCTTGCTCTCTCACAGCACTAGTGTTCTAGCATGGCTTGTGTATTTTATGGGGTGTTTGGGTTTACAATTAGCCTTTTAGCTAATGAGTCATTTCACTGTAGCGCTCGGAAGTTCAGATTCTTACTCGAGGCATCATAAGTGACGATAGGAAGAGTCAGTACGGTCACAGTCAGTTACAGTAACTTTCATAGCTTTACAACTCAAAGTGCTTCATATAAAACATTAAAAACAAGGTGAAAAAGAAACATTAACACTGAAGATTAGAAGATTAAAACAAACAAAAAGGAATAAAAGAAGTGAAATAAAAACAGAACAAGACAACAGAATACACACAGTGAGTTACATATGACACAAACAGGGATGTATGTGCGAGAAAATCAACTCAATGTCATTGTGTGTGTGTGTGTAATATATGATTTTTTATCTAATTTGTGTGTAACTTTGGGTACTTTTCATCGTATTTTCTTCTACTTTGCAGAATGGGAATTTCAAAGTGGCAAAGACGCTGTCCATGATCAATCGATCTGTCTGTCTGTCTTTTTCTGTCTATCATGAGTGGCAAACTATTCTGTCATGGACAGCGTCTTTCCCACTTTGAAATTCTCATTCTGCAAAATAGAAAATCCAAATGACCCAGCTTCCCACTAGCACTTAAATGCACCATCTACGCTTCGCACGAAGCTGTGAGACTCCCGGAAGCTTTAAAAGAGTCTCAAAAACCGCTTGCGTAGACGGATCCGTGCATGAATCCAGTTTTGTCCGTGCGTACCAGGTGATTTGTGCACGTGCATTTAAAGATTTGTCTGCGTAGGAGCCTTTCTGAAGGTAAAAAATGTGTGTGTGTGAAATATCAATGTTTGTATATTTTTGTAATTTGTGAGTGTGTGTAAATTTATTTTGTGTGTGATTTCTAGATATTTGTGCGTGTATTTGAACAAACATTTGCAAGTGCCCCAAGTTACACACAAAGTAGTTTACACAGTTCACAAATCATCTACTACACACACACAATGATGTTGAGTCGATTATCTCTCTGTAGATGTACATCATCATCATCATCATCTTCATCACTGTCAATGTGCATATGCTAGCAAATGCATTCAGAAAGAAAAAGAAAAAGAAAAAAAACTCTTCATCTTAAGTGAATAAAAGAGTTTTCAGACCTGATTTAAAAGAGCCAAGGTCTGGAGTAGACTTTAGTTTTTCTGGTATTTGTTTCAGATATTAGGAGCATAAAAACTAAACGATGATTCTCCAGAATGAAAAGGAAACTTGACCCACATGATCTTAGAAGTTTTGGTGGCCAAGGGACTAAAGTAGCAGCGTGGAGCAGAAATGTTGAGTTTGCTGTCACATTGCAGAAATGCAACCGGCATCTCTGATGTTTTTATTCTAAAATCACACATAACCCGTCACTTTGGAGAAACTGTTCATGGAAAATGAAAATATGCAGGGCTTTAACATCACATGCATACATCAAAGCTTGTCAAGTTGGGCTAAATGTGCAAAGACTTTACACCCACGGTCCACTTTCAGCCTCACCTGAACACTTGAACCGAAAGGCCTGCACAGTACAAGGCCCACAGCATCCCGGCTTTCTCTTTTATACTACATAAAGTCAGACAAAGAAATACACCAGCTGTTAAACTAGTAATAACTTCGAGTAAATGTCACAATCTAGTTCGCAAATAAACAACTCCTCGTGCACCAGAATGCCTCTCCAGTGACTGCTTGCAACTGGATTTCCCTTCCCTTTACAACATGCAAATAAGTAAACAGCCAACAATGTGTGGGTCCAGCCTAGCAGACCCACGTCCACCTTTAACCCAATAACTCCGTTTCAGACCCACAACCTCCAAAAAACCTGTGAATAAACACTTTTAAGAACTTATCTTTCACCTGTGCTGCAATTGGTCCACAGCTTTATGCAAAAACAAAAGCCGGAAGTATGTGACTGGGTGCAGGGCTTTGCTTAATGTGTTATTGTTTTTCTTTGGCTGGACGCAAATCGGTTGAGAATACAAACTGTAAACGTGGCTCAGGACACATTTGCATTCACAGTGTTGAAAGAATGTGGCCCAGACCGCCTCAGACAGTGGTCTCAGTAAGGCCCGATTGTGCTTACGCCTGGACCTAAAACTATTCACCTGCGACTCGTGGATCATCAGGGGTCCCTGAGAGTTCATGGCAGGTTAGAACGGGGCTTACGGAGGAATATTGGGAAACGCAATCAGGTGGATCAACCAAGTTAATGTTCAACTAAACAGAACATTTCTACAAAATCTAAAGACATTTTGGAGCATTCTCAATAAAAAATAGCCTCCAACTCATTTTGGAAGCTATCGTGTTTTGAGCTTGATTTGCAAGCACAGAAATAAAAACAGCTCCTTTTAGAGAAGATGCTGATTCACTGGTGCATTGTCCTGTACTGTAATGTTGCTGCTATACAATGTGCACGCTGTGTAATGGTGAGATTGACTGGAAAAAAGGAAAAAACTGCAAAAAAAACCAACAACTTGATTTTCTTGACGGATAAAACAAGACCACAAGCCAACTTCCTAAAATAGAGTGCAAGAATCTAAATATATGACAGGCTCCAGTGATAGTGCACAGCAGACAACTAAAGTAGTGTCTAAAAAAGCTTTGGCCAAGACAACCAAACATCAAATATAAACATCATCCTAGATATTTCTTTTCCAGCCACATCCCTATATCCAGAGCCTGCGCCGTGGATCCAGACAGACTGGTATTTGTTGTGCTGTTTGGGTGATATATATATAGAGGAGACAGACAGCGAGGGATTCCAGTGGGCAGCGCTGTGGCCGCGTAAGGAGACGTGAGGAGAGAAGGCCGCTGTGTGTCCCTAACACTGACCCACCCTGCTAATGACAGGGTGCTGTCCGAATCCAGCTAACCCAAAATTACTGCCCCCACCACCAGCTGTGCTCGCTGCACTCTTAAAAAAAAAGAAGAGGGAAATGTTTAAGAAAAAGCTTTAAGCTCTCATCCGATGAAAACCCAAACGGGATGTGTGAATTGTTCCTGGAGGATGAAACCTGACAATTCCTGAACAAAGTGTAAAATATTCTGTCTTTCTACGGGAAACTATGAGACTGAAATACACAGTCTGACTTATCAACTTAACTTCTTGCTAAAGACTGGACCATCGGCCGCATTCACAAATCATGAAAACTTATGTTTTCTTCAGTTTAACTACAGAGACAGCACAGTGAACAAGTGTTAAGCCACCCATTATTTCTTTATATATTGGCAGGAAAACTGGAAATGCATGTAGGTGAGGATTCATGACTCAACAAGCTGCTGCCACCAATTTTCAGTCCAGTTTTGCTGCCATTTGACTTCTCTTGGCAGACCATGGCGACCGTTTCTAATGAGGCAGGAGATTGGTCAGCTGAAGATCCAGGCTCATCCCTCAGGTCCCGTGTCCTGAACTTTGTCATTTTCTCAGTAAGGCACCCCCTAACGACGGCTAATTGGGTATCCATCTTGCATCTCTTCTCTGAGATCTCTCTAGCCAGTAAAAGTCAGTCTGATGCTGAGTCTTTTCAAATCAAATCAAACTTTATTTATAAAGCGCTTTTCATGCGATTAGCAACACAAAGTGCTTCACACAATAAAAACTAATTTTATACATAAAAACCATCACACAGTATATAATAAAAACACACACTTCACTGCAATCTCCCTCTCACACAGTTACACATGCATGCACACATACACAGAAAAGAAACCAACACATTAACTTTTTTCCCTCCTATTCTAAATGTGAACTAAAATCCCTAGTTTCTGTCTCCTAACTGAATGTAATAAAATGAAAATATGGCTTGACGCTGCTGTGAGGAATCTCTTAATCTGTCCCTTTTCCTATTTCTTTTTCTGACTTCCTCCAATAATGTCCTCTTACATGTTTTAGAATCAGTCATGATGGGTGTTTCAAACAGCCAGTGTGTTGATACCCAGTTGCTGTCGTGCAATAAAGCGAAATGTTGCTGTAAAGTGACGCAGTACCGTAACGATAGCTCCAAGAACGTGCATAATAAATACCACTGTCCCATCAAAATCAGTCAGAAACACGTATTTTTAGGGTCCGAAAGTTACAAAATGCTACTTTGGGATGCAGGTTTTTCTGCAGAAGATTAACACGTCTTCGTTTGTCCTCCACTTGTCCATTTTTTAGCAGATGTTATTAAATCACCCTGCACATCATACTGAGAAATGAAATACGACGTATTCGGATGAATACTTAATGAGAACCTTGATGGTGAATTAATAATAATTCATGGCTTTTTAGCTGTATTTACCTTAGCCATTTTTTGAAATAGATGCGACTAGAGAAATTAGACGTCTTTGCAACAGACTGCAGGTAACAAAGTGCTCAATTTAAAATAGTTTTTTAATAGGACTGCAAGATATTAAGAAAGTATTTGATATGCAATATTCATTCATTCATTTTCTGTACCGCTTAGTCCAGTTCAGGATTGCGGGGGGGTCTGGAGCCTATCCCAGCAATTAGCAGGCGAGAGGCAGGGTACAAGGTCGCCAGTCTATCGCAAGGCCAAAATGCAAAAACTATTGTTGATTATTCTAAATACTTCAATATGTGGTGCTAATCTCAGGTGTATTAACCAGGGCTGCATGCTGGGTAGAACGAGGTCAAAGGCAGGACAGGACGTCCCGAAGCTGGAACGCAGTCTGCATTCATACACCTGTGCTTGTCCTATTTCAAGTCAAAATGTCTTTGTCTTTGCTGTGTTTATTTTTCTATTCTTGAATAAATCATAAGTCAGTATCGAGTGGCTTCATAAGAAACAAAAAGTACATTCCTCTGAAAACAGCCAGGTACGAAGGATTGGGTTATAATACGTCGAAAAAGCAAAAAATGTCCAAAGAAAAACTTTGAAAGACCTTCAAAAAGTCTGGAGAACTATTTCTTAAGAACACTTTAAGAAATTACAAGAAAATTGAAAAGGTGAGGCTAAAAACTTCTGCACAGCACTGAATGCAAACACAGCAGCAGCAGCAGAACTTCCACACAGCAGCAGCTTATGTTCACAGGAAAGGTTTCTGAGGAGAACACGATAATATAAAAAGACAGACGGGACAAGAGACACTGACCTGTCGGTTCCTCTCATCTACAATCCGGGTGATCTGAATCTTCTTCCTCCCCATTGCCAAAACAAATTCCACTAACAGCCGGAGAGGAATATCAGTGGGTTCAAGGTGGTTAAAAATTCAAGAGGGAATCCTTAACGCATAGTCCCGCTGTCAGCTGCAGTTATTCCGGCATCAGCTTGGCATAGCTCGCTGAAAGAGAGACACAGTCAGAGTCAACTTAATTATTGTCTTCCTCTGCCCTCAGTGAATCCACAGTGACACACATTCAGCACATATTCAGCCTTTAACACTTTAAAATGAAAACGTTATTGATTCCATGCTTTCAAAATGTTACAGGCTGTAAAATGTGGAGAAATTGACTGAGAATGATTTTTGCTCTGAGTTTTCAGGCTTTTGATCCTAATTTGCTGTTAAAATTCAGTCTTTAGTGCTCATTTTACTATCAGAGTAAAAAGTGAAACCAACAGCAGCTTCTTTTAATCTGACAGCGAGGAGTAACACACAAACTCTGACCGATCTACAGGACTTTAACAAGTCCATTTACAAGGATACAAACCCTCCCGACATTCCCAACCATGACGACTATTATCTGAGTCTGATGCTGAGAGTGAACTTAAAAAAATCCCTTCAGTTGGAAGTGAATCTAAACATGAAATCTGCATTAAATAAAAACAAAACAAAAAACAGAAATGAGCTCCTTTTGTCCATCACACACCTCATATAGCTGGCTCAAAGCTCTCCTTCATCTGGCCTGACCGGTTCAGCCTCGTCGTCTTGAGTTAACTTTCCCCCGCTCTCTCCTCTGCAGGAATCCCCACCTGCCTCGCTTTGTCCCTCCTCTCTTTCAGCCTCAGTGTTTCTGAGCCCAACCTTCCCCCCAGAGCTCCTTAGCGCTTTCCTAATCTCATCTGATCTGGGAGGAGGCAGAGAGTGAGACGAAGCCTGGCTTTATCCTAGCCCTCAGTGGATTACTGCAGCATGTGGAGCCCACAGCTGAGCCACCCAAACTCCCACTGCTGGAGATGAAATAAATACATTTTTACTTCATCAAATGAACACTATTGCTCACTTTTGCTGATTTATTTTTCAAGTCTGTCTTTTGTTAAAAAAAAAAAAGGTAATATAGAGGAGTACCAGTGGCTTAAATTCCACATAAATGAAAAACAAACATAATTGAATAGAAAATCCCATGTTGATTTAAAATGCACCTAAAGCCTTTCTGCCATTTCCCCAATGCATTTCTTAGCTTTTTAAGGTCTAGTTCCATTAACATGATTATTTAAGAGCCAACATTTCATATTATGCGTTTTGTCCTATTTATGATCACCATTTGCTTTGTGCTTTATTTCCAACCAGCCCAGATGAACCTGCCAAGTCAGATCTGAATACAAACTACAAAGACTCCTTGCATATTTGGGATTTAAAGGTCACGAGGATTTATCTCTTTTACAATCTGGATGATTTGATCGCTAGACACAAATATTTTACGGGAGGAGAAAAACAAATCCCCTCTCTCACTCTTAAATCTGCAAACATTTCTGTATGTCTTTCAGCCTGTGCATGACGGGGTAATGGATCAGTGTAATAGCTGATGTATTGTCAAGTTTAAATCGGCTAAATCCTTGCAGAAGTGTGAGTTCTGATCTAGTTGTTAAGACCAAAAGTGAGAGTTATCATGTACATAATGCAATGATATGATAAAGGACAGCAGGCTTTATTAATAACAGAATTAATCTGTTTGAACACATTAAAACAACCTATGATGTGAGCTTGAATTGGAATAAGAAGGCATAGAAAATGACTTGAACACAGCGTTCTGTAGGGGAGGCAGAAAAATTGATTCACATAAATATCGCAATTTTTTATTTCACGTTTTTCTAAATCAATTTTATTGAATTTTTTTTTTAATCAATTTATTTTTTACTCGTCTTGTCCAGCATAACAGAAATCAGAATGATGGTCTGGCTGCTGTTGCCAAGAGGAGATTTTTTTCCTCATTTAAATGTTTAATTTTCAGCTGGTTCAATCATATCGCAGCTGATTAAATCTTAAAAAGTGACTCATGTGATTTTAATGTTTGGGGGGTAATATGGCTCCTGATATAGTCTGTAGACATCGTCATCGTCATCCCTCGAGGACTGATCAAGAGCTTGGTATCGCCACTGATTTCCTGAATCAATTCATTTTGATTCACAACAGCCTGATGTGATTCGATTACGGTTAAAACTAATTTGATTCATTTAAAGATATTTATGCAATAACACAAATTTTTCTTGAATATTAAAGCTTTTTCTCAAATAACAATTTTTATAAAACTCTATCATTAGCATCTAATGTGAGATGTAATAAGTGATTAAATAGTTAACAGGTAAATGTAATGAATGGTGAATGAACATATCGGCTGATTTTGGATGGAAGTGACATTTTAAAAAAGATCGATCTCCGAGTTTAATCAATCAATAAGGGATAAACTAAATTTAAGTCGATGAAATCGATTAAACTGTTTTTTTAACACAGCTCTAGTTTGAACACCAAATTAAAAACAGTGAACGAGCCATTTTTGGTCCCGGCCAATCGATGAGCTGGATTTTATTCTTCTTCCTGCTTTTTTTCTTCTTGGTCAGTGGTTGTTTCTGGGAATATCTCCCCCTAGCAAGCAGTTGTTCTAACTGCATGACACTGTCCAGGCGCTTTGGTCCAGTAAAATACAGTGTGAAAGCAAATCAAACCAAAGGACAGTCCCCCTGACTATCCTGGTGTGAATGGACCCTAAAATTTCTTGCTCTGGTTTAACTTATATTTAGGGCTAACTTCCTGTTTGATTTTGTAGAGTCTACCCCTTTGTGTACTCCAGCTCGCCTGGTTTCTGTTTGCTGACCACCACACCTGCTTCTCATTTCTCATCAGTCCCTCTGCCTGATTTCCTTCGATATTTACCAGTTCATTGGTTGTCGTGATTGTTTACAGTCAGTTCTGACTGGATTGGAGCAATTATTGTTAAAGAAATAAAAAACTGGTTCCTACGTCCACCTGCCTTCTTTCATGGCCCTGCATTTGGGTCCATCTTCCTTGTCTGTTCCCCATGGACTATGATACATGCAGACTCAGACTTGTATATCTTAATTTTCTTGCTCTATGTGTCAAACATGCCAGAGTACTAAGGCATACATAGCGTAGCAGAGACAGAAGAGGCTAGTTCATCTGCTGGCAGAATGAGATGTGGGCGCAGCCAGATTAGTTTAGATGGTTTATTCCACATTAATGAGGAAAAAGCTGCAGTCCTACCCAAACACCTTTTGTTCCTTTTTATATATATATATATATATAAACATCGAACAAAAAGTTCGGAAATTTATGTTTGGTAGATTATTTCTCTGTTGTAACAATGCTTCTTGGCAATAAATTTCATACTGTTGGAAAGCC
>JAOXYM010000001.1:32063658-32079812 GCA_028567055.1 Leptatherina wallacei
ACCACTGTAGCAGGGCCCATGCTCACAGGTGCTGCCAATCAAGTGCCAATCAGGCACCTGATTGGCAGCACCTGGGGATACCAGAAGCTCAAAACAAGAGTCAATAGCAACAGCAGAATAAGCTGTTTAGCATTGGCAGAGAAGATTTTAGCAAATTTTTCATGGGCGCAACCCACATACCCAGCTGTACTGCTCATCCCACAAATGCATGTCCCTTACAAATGGGGCACCATTTAAAAGGGAAATAAACAGGCTTTCAAACAGTATGAAAGTTATTGCCAAGAAGCATTGTTACACCAGAGAAATAATCTACCAAACATAAATTTCCAAACTTTTTGTTCGATGTTTATATATATTTGTGTTAAACATCTGCTGTGTAATCTGCTTCTCCTAAAGTATACAAAACATTGCATTATTTTCTTTTAAGATCTTTAACTCTTGGTTGTTTTTTTTTTTGCATTATTGTAAAGAATATCTTACATTTGAGAGCAGAAACATATATTTATAACACAGAAGAAGAAAGAGGCATATAATGGTTAAATAGTTAAATTTCTATAATCTTAATTCACAATAAAGAACTTACACACGTATGACATGCCTTCAGGTGATGCTACACGACACGAATAAGTAAGGTAGACATAGACTGTAATGTTCTTATCTATGTTCGTTACAGGGCAATATGTCCCTTTTAAATAAATAAAAAACAATGTGATTCAATTGCTTGGTTTCAGTTATGAAGAAAAGTGGATCCTTGCAAAAAACTGCATGTTTAATCCCCCAAAACATCCATATTTAACACATTTAACTGGTCAGTGTGTGACAATAAATCTGCTTCCAGCGGCCAAGACTGCAAAACAAGCGTGAAGTTTGTTGTACATCTGCCTCAAAGACGAGCTGTCCTGATCAATACAGGCGTACTATGTTACAGCGAGGGAAACCATCTGGTTGACGTGAAGATCAATACAACACAGTAATGAGCCAACAGGCTGTAAAAAGCAGCCCTCACATAAACATCAGAGAATCTCCACCATAAAGTTCTCTGTAATCTTATTAAATCCTGAAAAGTCCAAAACATTTCATGGTCACTTAATATGTGCTTAATGCAGTGGGAACTGTCAGCCTTTGACTAACTAGATTATATGTTTAATGGATTTATTATCTTGAGCTTTCTTACATTTTCAACATGAAGTCAAACTTATAACATACAATAAATATGAAGCTTTGATAATCAACATGGTCAAATATAAATATCAACTTTTAAAAAAAAAAAAAGGATCAAACAGCTGTGTTGTTTTCTTTCCTTTTTTGACCTTTCAAAGCCAGTCTAACTTTAAAACGCCCCCTCCCCTCCCTCCCGTTTATATCCTTAACAAGGAGCACTAAGCTCTGGAGCAAAGCTCTCAGTCAAATACCCTCCTCTTTATCTCACCCATGAAATCCAATTCCTCTGGATATTTGGGAGCATGACAATTCTTTATGATATTCTGAAACATGCGTTTTTAAAAATTGTATTGTGCAGGATTTTAAATCTGTTTTTCCATCACAATAGCAGCACAAGTTATCAGTCTACATTTTCCTTTTAGTTACTTCACAATAAATGCCTCCTTTCTTTATGTTTACTTTGTGTTTTCCTTTCTTGAAGCCATTTCTTGTAGCCAGTCTCATAGCTTTTAATAAAGATATAATTTTAGTTAAGTTGAGCTTGAAGACTGACTAGAAAGGTTAACGTTGTGATTTTTCCAGAAGTAGTACCTTCTGGTGACCTTCGTGGCCAAAATGCCAATGCATAAAAAATGCAATAAAATCATCATACATCAATTATTTCACTGCTTTTTTTCATAAATCAAGTAAACAACTTCAGATTTGTGTGTGTATGTGTGATATAATTACCAAAGCAACATCTAAATCAACATTTCAATAATCAGAAATAATTTCACAAACACACAAATAAATCACTCTTCGTGCCCCCTGGTGATGTCACGGCTCAATGATAATAAAAGAATGAAAAACAATTGAATTTGATGGAATCCAGTAAAAATGTTACATATCACTACTTTTCTTCCCAATTAAATTCTGGAATTAAAAAGTGAATGGTTTTAAAGCGTAATGACTGAGTTTAAAATATGTAGTGTTAATGGAGATCAATGGGACATTTTTGGCCACAAAGGTCACCAAAGGGAGTATCTGATTCTAAGAAAAAAATAATCAAATCAATTTTGCTGCTAATCTTTGGCACATCCAAGACTTTAATCACCAACATAGTCTTATCCTCCCTCCAATTTATTAAATAATTCTGTTTTGTGTGCTTTTTTTTTAATAAACTTGACATTTAAAGGGTTACATTTCTATAAATGATGGAAGGTTTGGTAGTTTTGAGCAGGTCTAAAGTTGTTTCAGGAAAAAAAGCAGAAGAAAATTTGTATGTGATGATTTTATCACAGTTTTTTGTTGCACGTACACTTTTGGCCAGGGAGGTCACCAGAAGGTCTAGTATGGATATACTCTGTTTATACATCAACAAAGTATACAAGACATAACTGAATAATTTGATTAAAAGGAAGAATCATTGCAAGAAATCACACCACTAGCTGAAAATTATAACCAAATGTGGAAAAAAAAGCTGAGAAAAATATACAAAAATGCCCAAGGAGGGCATGAGGGTGAAAACTGAAAAGCCATCTTGTCTCCATGGTGATGCTGCAAGCAATGAGTAAAGATGCTACATGCCACAAGCAAGCACATTAAATACTTTAATACCACTAACTTCATCAGCTAGACAAACCAAGCTTTAGATGTGCTGTTAGGGGAATTCTGTAACCTTTGGGAAGATCCAGAGAACTTATTACATCATGGGCACATTAAATATGCAGGGAAAGACCAAAGTCTGACTAGAGGGTAGTTCTTCAGAAATGTGAAGAGTAGAGTGGGAGTTAATAGACATTGTTGACTTCAGCACTAGAGGATTAGTAAGGGTAAAACTGCTTGTCTGTTCCTCATAAAGCTAACGACACCCAGTCATACAAGTATGCCGAGGAATAGCAACTTAACCAATGTTTACTTCTCGATGACAGCAGGATTGGAGAATACAGCAGCGTCCTCCACACTGCCAACTTCATTTTAACTAACAACTACAGCACCACTGTAATACCTTGTCTGCAAAAGGGGGGACATCTGAAACCTTCCCTTCCACCACCACCAAAAACTATACTTTTATTCAGTTTAGCATCCATTTATTTTGGCCTCTATGTTCACCTTAAACTGAGTGTAAGCAGAACAAACTTCCAGTTGTCACCACCGAACATGATTTTGGAGCTGAAAAAGTACATACATACAGCCGTCCTGAAAATTATTCATACCCTCCCATTAAAGAAGGAAAAAAAATAGCTGTCACTGAAATAAGCTGAAATTGACAAAAGTGATAATAAATAAAAAATAAACTAATATTTTGTGGAACAATCCTTTGAGGCAATCGCAATCGAGTGTTTTCTGTGACTCTAAATCAGACTTCTACACCTGTCTACAGGTATATTGGCCCACTGCTCATCAGCAAAGTGCTCTCATTGGTCCAGTAACGTGTTCTTTTTTGTTTGTCTTTTTTTTTCAACTCAATTAAATTAAAAACAATGTCTTATTTCACTTAATCATAATTTAGCAATTTTTTTAATCTATTATTACTTTTTTCATTCTCTCTTTAATGGAAGGGTATAAATAATTTAGAAGAAGACTATTTGTATGTCTATATGTCTATGGGGGAATAGACCTCGACACGAAAAATGCTCTCAATGGCTGGGATGTGTGATGATGCCCATCCTAAACATGTGAAACAAAGAAAATGTGTATAAAAGGATAAAGCCTGTTAAAGAGAAAGAAAGGCCAGAAACAGACCAATACAACCATTGACTGTAGGTTTATGAGACGCTGAACTGAGGCTCGTTCCCACCGTCGCCATCTTGGCAGTACGAGTAGCTATGAGCTAACTGAGCTAACTGGGAGCTAACCAGCTAACAGAGGTAGGTGGGCTAAAGCTAAGGCGCACTGTTAGCCGGCTAAAAACCGCGGTTGTGCTACGTTCTGCCGCCTTGCTGTCGGCTATCTGATACCTGTCAGTCAAAAGGCCCTAATTATAAAGATTTTCCAGATTAAATAACATCTAAACGAATGAGTTACAAATAAATTCACTCCCCACACAGTTGTCACGAAAGTAAACTTGACCTATAAAACCTAAAACGTTTTTTGTACCAGGCTGTAAACATGTTATTTCTGCTGTAAAATTGGCCTTTTAAACATGGGAGTCTATGGGGATTTGCTCCCTTTTAGAGCCAGCTGAAAGGGAAGTCATATAGTGTGTTGTATCCAAGCGGAGGTTCATCAGCCATAGTCCCTCCTTTCAGAGTCTTAAAACTTCAGCAGTCAACTGAGCAGTTGAGCATGAGAGCAGTGATCTCACATTCATCTCCACCATCTCAAAATCGCAAACACTGTTTTGTTTGCCAACAGTGCCTAAAAGCCTCCTCATAATGTGCGTTTTCACTCGTCGGTACTATTTTATTTGCTCATATCACATTTATGCGCCCCATTTTGAGACGTGCATATCTTGAGGGTAATTAAACATACAGAACCCCTTCCTGTAGCATGAAGAAGAAGCCTCTAAAATACATTGTCCTCTTAACTACTAACTCCTCTGATCATTCAGAGAGACATTAAAACTCATAAAAAAGGTACAATGCATGCGTTCTTTCAGCATTCAGAAGAAGTTTCCCATGACGGGGGGCCCTCTGAAACAGGACTCTTGACCCCAATAAACCCCAATAAAGAGAGTAACACTTAACACTGTAGAAATAGCCAGTCTGGAAAAAAAAGTTCAAACATCATAAGCACTAATTAATATGCCCCCATTTAACATTTTCTCCTGTAAAGAACAAACAAAGTGAAAGCTGTTGAAGGTTAATCAAGCTGGGTCTATACAGCACCAAGTTGTTTTCAGTACAAAGCTGCACAGTGTAATTGGCAAACCTTTCATCCCCTGTCCTCATTAAAGACTTTGAGTCCATCTCTAATTGGGATAACCCCGTGATGACCTCAGCAGCAGTCAGTCCAATGGTGAATCAATGAGGCTTCAAGCCGTTGCTACTGAGCATGCACCACTGCCTAACCCCACCACCACCACCCCTCTTCTTTTGCTACCAACAGAATAAAGACACTACTGTCTCCCTTATTTATAGGAGAAAACATCAATTTTGTTCAAGTATTTTATGGAGCTGATCCTGGCTGATTCACAATGATTTGCTGGAGGGTCAAAGAGTTTCTGTTTCTTTTCTGTTTGCTGAACTGTTAAAAACTGATGAAAGAGATTACATTCCTTATTTGTAGCTTAACCTTCCCTGCAGCTTTGCTCATCCTCTCACTCTCATCTGCTTCCCTCTTCGCTGGGTGTCGTCCTTCCTCCTTCAAGCGGCCTATTTGCATGGTATCCTTCAGCAGGGTAAGAGAGGCCTTTTTTTGCTCAGGGCATAATGAGGCGGGTTGATAGAAGATTTTCCCCCTCTCGGCAAGCCTGGACATTCTTTGAAGTTCTCATAAATGGAGTTTTTATGAAAGTTCTTGGGGGGACGTATACATGATAAACAGGCGGGCTGTGTGGTGGACCTGCTCCCCGAGGGAGGAGGAGTGAGATCCAGCTTGTTTACTGGTTGAAGTGTTTAATACTTCCTTGTTTATATTACAATCCTCCCCACATGCCCAGTCCTGAATATCAGTTTTTCTTTGATGTGAGGAACACGAATGACAATTTATGTTAAATATAATTTATGTTGGAGCTACTTAAAAGAGGCAACAATGAAATTTGCATTTTTTCTATGCAAATGATGCTCGGCTACAATGCACAATTTCTGACATAAAAGAACATGATGGTACACATGTCCCAACCAGCAGCAGCAAATGAAGCTTCTTGTAAATCCACCCGATGACAAAACATGACATCCTATGTTTAAATACTCCGTTTCATCCTTTCCTTTGGCTTAGAACGGCACAAACATTTCTTTCTTAGCAAGTCAGGAGAATGAAAGCAAGTGATGCTGTAATCTGCTGCTGGGCTTTGCAGGAGCACACACTGTGATTAATATATTACCCACAACCAGACAAGCTAGCCTCTGGTATTGACGCTAGCCTCTGCTGTTTTGCAGGTCACTAAGCTAATGAGTTTTTGCCTGAAATGTAATACTTAAGTGCTTCTCTATCCACCAGCAGCTCGGCCGGGATGATTAGATGTCTTACACCTTAAATCATTGGCCATAAAGACAAATACGGTTGTACTTTGTTAAAGTCGGAGTAAAACACCATGTTGTATGAGTTTGGAGGTAGCTTTGCTCGGCTGATGTGTCGAGAAACAAGCCGCAAAAATTCCCAAACCAGGAGATTTTGCAGCCTTGAGAACAAGAACAAAGTTCTCGCTTCTTGTGGAGTACGAAAGTCCATGAGCTGCACAGTGGTGTGGTGGTGGATAGTGGAGTCATTGTACATCAAGAAAGTTCCTGGTTTGAATCTTAGCTTGCCTTCTTTTTAGAGTTAGCATTGTCTCCCTTAGAACGCTTTATTTCTCTCCAGGTACTTCAGCTTTCCCCCGCAGTCTCCCTTTTCCACTACTACCTACTTCGCCCCTACCTTCCTTGACTCTACAAGGTTTCTGGGGTTTCCTGGGCCGAGTAGATACTTTAGCGGTACCTACTCCGTCGAGGGGGAGAGCCGGGCTGAAAACGTGATGCCTACAGAGTGCTGGTCACCAGACAAGTCATCACAGGGACCACCCTGCCAATCTTAAAAACCCAGCAACAGTAACTTAATTATATAGTTTACAAATCACCAGAAGAAGAAGACCGTGCAATTTTATTATGTCTGTAGTCTTAGTCTGGTACACAGAAACCATCACCACTGTCCAACGACGTGGTGCAGACGTTTCTCTGCTTGGTGGCTCACACCAAGATGGAGCGACCTGAATGAGAAGGTTTACCAGGATTCTGAAGTGATGGCCGCTCACAGGTCCAAAAGACTTCAAAACAATATAGAGAGAAACTTCTTTAAAAATCAGCAAGTGACTACCGGACCATCAAAGACCAAAGCAGCCAGAGTGGGTCCAAATGGAAAGACTGATAGTCCATCAAATGAACACCATCTCCAGGCAATTTGGCCGCTGGACGTGAGGATAGCGGATGGTAAGTGTTTTGTGCCTTTAAGCATCTTTTCTCCCTTATGCTGGAAATAATAAGGATATTACAGACCGAGAAGCATCATCTCAATGTTGTGTTTGTGTTGCATACAAATGACATCACAGGACTTTCAAGACACCTTGCTCCTGGTGTAGAGCCAATCAGCAAGAGCAGAGTAGGTACTAGTGGAAAATGGGGTTTAAAAGTGCATGTTAAGTTAACTGGTGACGCTGAACTGAGCGTGAGCATGCATGGTTGTTCATTTTTGCAATGGCCTTGTGATGACCTGGCGAACTTTTTTAGGTGTATCCCACTGCCTGCCTGAATGCAGCTGGGATAGGCTCCAGACCCCATGTGATCAAGGCTGGAAAGCAACCAAAGCATGTTAACATTTGTGTCTCTTCAGTGTCACAGAGAGCTGCTCATTTTCCTGTGATTTTAAGATATCATTTTATTTACTTAATTTTTTTTTATCATTAATATTTGACTGGGTAGTTAAAAACACATCTGTCTTGTGTGACAAGTGTAAATTTATTTCTGCATGACTCAGACATTAAGTAGGAGGAGATGGGATTACACAAGTCTATCAGTGTGTCAAGCTGTGAATGACGAGAGTTTTAAGAAAAACAAAAACAAATCTATGATAACAAGTTTGAGGGATTTTGCACTGGAGAAACCAGACACCCTTTCCCTCACTACACCACAGTGTTACTCAAAATCTTCCAGCCTAGTAAAATCTGTAAGACAGCAGTCTGCTCATTTAATTGCTGACCCACTGTGATGTCATTTCATTATTGTGTTGCTTTTATGGCAGCAGCAGTAGGCTAAGATTTTCCTGTCTCAACACAGAGACACTGATGTCATGCCTGCAACACAGATTGAAACACAAGCTGCCCTGTAAAATACAGCTGCGCTTCAATTCTCTCTGCTCCTGTCATAAAAAACACTAATTGGTCTCCGACGAAACTTTCAATCCTCACACAATCCTGCCGTCTGCTATTGTCATGTTTTCTTTCAAAGCTGTTACTGCGGTGAGGTAAGTTTGGATGTGTGTTTCAGTCCTGAAACGACGTTTTCAAGCTTCAATCTTTCAAAACTGATTAAACAGAAAAGAAAATGGAGTAATTAAGATTTAAATTTACTGGTTTAAAATAGTTTATACTTCAAGTGACTAGTTTATTCAAAGGCTAAGCAATACATGTTTAAGTGGACAAGGACGATGCTGTCTTTTTCAGAAAACCCTCAGGAAGCTGTCAAGCTCTACTTTTATAATGGGACCTTAGCCTTCCCTGATAGTCCCCAGAAAAGAACATGAATGTCCTTGATGTTCTGGCTTTTAGGGCCACATCACTGCGATGTGAAAGAATCACAGAATCTGACAATGAGCCCGTTTACATGACCATCAAAATCCAATTACTGATCCGATAATTGTAATGATCGGATCTGATGCGTCCGTATGCACTTCTGACATGAGATGTTCGAAAACCCTTGTCTTTTTCAGAGTACGAGCATATAAACCTATATTCATACAGGTAGACCCATTGATACACAGTCTGTTTACCTAACCTAATAAGCGTGGCTTTGGACGGTGGGAGGAACCCGGAGCACCCGGAGAGAACATGCATACTTCACACAGAAAGGCCATTGTCAAACCCCCCCAGCCCAGGATTGAACCAGCGACCTTCTTGCTGTGAGGTTGTGGTGTTAACCACCACACCACCATGCAGCACAAGCTACGCAGGGACGCAACTTCCTGCTATTTATTTTTAAATCTGGTCTTTGTTGAACATGGTCTTAGCGTTAGCTGCTAACATGGGACCTAATGAGCCTACAAAATAATATATGTGAATGTTTGACTTTGTTTATAATCCGACTTCCTGCTGCTGCCCGCCATTGTGTTTTTCTTTTGCAGTCTGCTCACGTAGTGTCTTTTTAACAGAAGATGTCGAAAAGATGGAAGCAATGCAGTTTTTTTGCAAATGTAGATATACGGATCTACACTAGAGAGGCCGGGTTATTTCCAACCCGCGGGTCCCGCATATGTAAAATAATCTTGCCCACCACAACGCGCCACGTACAACCGAACCAATTTTTACGACCCGCCCCTAATAGATACACACTATATGTAATTGAAGGCTGATTTTATTTGGCCTGAAAAACATGCGTGACCGTCAGTGTTTGTTGTTTTCCTGATGATCACAGGTTATGCGTACATAATAAAACGCAGAATTCAGGGCAAAGAAATAAAGCGGATTTCATAAGGCTCAACTTTTAGGCCCATTCAGCGTTGGTGTTTTATAAATATTCCTGAGTGAAATGTTCATGACGTTACAGTAGGGGTGGGCGATATATCGAAAATTTATCGATACCGAGATTTACAACAATAACTGACTTTTTTTTTTCCTCATGTCGGTAAATTCAATATTTTTAAAAAATAAAGAAAATACAAGGGGGCTGCCCAGTCAGTGTTCGCTGGTCCCAGTCTTAATTAATTCATATCAAATATTTTACAAAAACTCTGATTCCCAGCATGTACAGAAGTTACACGGTGGACCCATACATTACATCACATTACATCACATCAATGGATAATGGAAGCTGTGCACCAAAGTGCTCTTATCGTCCATTTATCGTTATCGAGACGAACTGATATATATATCGTGATATTGATTTGTGGCCATATCGCCCAGCCCTACGTTTCCGGAAGACGATCCCGGTGAGTGGTGTATAAATCTACAGTCATAACAGGTCACATAAATAGTCATACTTTCCCTTGATACTGTGTGCGCTGAAGTGCTTTTGGATTACGATGCAAATGGTTCGCTTTGGAAAAAAATTGTATAACTATATGCAATACTAAACAAAACTATCATCTGGGCTAATTCTCACCTACTATCTCACTTCACAATTTAACTTTTCCATACAATGTCTTCTATGCAGCCCATGATTTTGTACTGTAGAGTAAAATATCAGAAGGATCTAAAGATGAATCAATCTCTAGTCTCAACTACACAGATTTTCACTACTCAGTGGAGAGATACATAACTGGAAGTATCTGTAGCTTCAGCCCAATCTTTTGATCTACTAAATGATATTATAATGAATTCTTTTACTTTTTGTTTGTTCATGCTCTCATTGAAATTCTGTGCTTTCAGCAAAGTAATAACTTCTTTTTTATGTTGGGAAGCGATGGTAAGTAGATCTGAAGCCTCCATCCTGAGGGTCCTCTATGTACACTCCTACCCACCACCACAACTACACCCCCATACACACTGATACGCTTCAACATTACCATTTCCATCTCCTTCACATTCCTGGGTAAACAGAGATTTTCTAAAGTTGGCTTATGAACAGAACAAGTAGAGTTCAGAGGGAGCCTTTATACTAGTCTGTCAATACTCATCCATCAGTTTCATCCAGTCAAGTCTGGAAGATCTGGAAGCCAAGTCAAGCTGCATGTAATCATCATCATGTCTGTATTCTTGCTTTTCTGTGAATATATTCAAATTGTCCTCGTTATATATTCTCCCTTTAGGACACTTGATTAAAAAATTAAGTTGTGTGACTTATCCTCGTTACGCAGATGATAATCAGCTGTACTTATCTACAAAGAACTCTCAAATGTTTCCGCCTTACACAAACGTTTGGCTGAAAACTGATGTTGGATGTCTCTAAACTCCTTTAGCTCAATTACAATAAAACTGAATTTCTGGTTTCTACCCCTAGATTTCCAAATAATATCTCCCAGCTGGTAATAAATACAGGGTCATTTGCTAAAAACTGAGGAGTCGTTTCTGACTGTCAGTTGAAGTTTGATAAGCTTCAGCAGTTTTCTGCCTGAATGTTGCAAAAATGGGACTTCTGTTATACTAATAGCAATTACATGGTTCATTTATTTTTACATGGCATTATTTTCTATTATGGTCTAGTATCGGTCTGGGCTGCAGCTGAATCTCTCAACCAAATGTTTTCCAAACCATCAACTTGTGATTGGTTAGTAATGCGTTTAATTGAGAGCAAAGCTGCGTTCCTCTCACACCATTGGTAGATAAACTCACTATGGCAAGAGCCCCCCCATTAGTGTAGACGTCAAGTTATTAGATTGTCTTTCTTTTCCTTTCTTTCACAAAAACTCCCGAGCTGAAGAACCGGCGTGGCGCCAGAATACGTTCAGCCCTGCATGGTGCATTCATGATTCCCCAAACGAAGCGGACTTTCCGAGCAAACAGACTAAGTTAGGGTTTGAATCAAAAAGGCTGGTGTGATTGCGCCCTAAGATCTCGTACCACTTTCACATCATCCCAGTTCTCATGTCTCTGCACTGGCTTCCAGTTCAAAATCCTCCTTCTCGTCTATAAAACCTTAAAAGAACATTAGTGGCCCATGTTATACTCCTGCCAGACCTTTAACAACGATTTTAATGTCAGCATAAGGACTGTAAATTAGCGACTGATATGCCATTGGATGTGTTTTTATTTTTTATCTACAGTATTCAACAAATATCAAAAGCAATGGAATAATTTTTTTTATTCAAAAATGAAATTGTGGTTGTGAAATACCAAGTGGCATACCATGTATGTGTCTTAAAAGTTTAAATTTAACTTTAGTGGGTTAAATATGCATTTAATTATATCAGAGACTGTTCATGGGAGTCTCTGGAAGAGATCCACATCAACATTACAAATGCTTTTTGTCTGATTTTAAAATGTCTGATTTTAAAACATTTTAAAACTCGTTTTTAATTTGTTATTTTGGGACAACTACTAAGACAGCCTTCATTAAGCTTCTATGAAAACAAACATGAAAAGTAGCCACTGAAATAAGTGCTTTATTTTAACATACACCGCCATGGTATTGGAGATATTGCCGATACCAGAAAAAACTCGAATATCGGCCCGATAAATCGACCGGCCGTTAAACCGGTCGGCCGTTAGACTGTGTTGTAGTCCTGAATCCCAGACTGTAAACTTGGTGTTTTACGTCACATTAGAAGACCCATTTATTTTCACTGTTAATTTTTTTTTGTGTCTGACTTGCAGAGTTTTCGGCTTTGCGCTGTTTTGTTGCTTTTCTTGCTTGAAATGTTTTTACCGCTGTCTTTCCCTCTATTTCACAGTGTTTTGTTATGGCTCTTTACATTTTTATTTCAAATGTTGTAGCTCTTTCCATTTGCATTGTATGTAAAGTATTAAAATGTTGATTTTCTCTTCATAATTTTTGTAATTCGTTAGTTATTCTAACAGTGTATTTCCAGAGTGTGAGGAATAGTTGCATCAAGTCTTAGCTTCTATCAATACTACAAAACTTCTGAAAGCTGAACAGTTTTCTCTTTTATTTCTACCACTGATTTGTTCTCTTCTAAGACAGGGGGAGGAGACAGGCATGTGATGTCCATCTTACAGGACAACAGCAGCATGAATCTGTCCAGATATTCTGTGCAGTGAAAGAACAAAGATTTACAATCCAGGGCCGCATGATATTACAGCATAAAGCATCTCAACCTGGGCTCGTGGAAAATCCCTAAAAGCCAGATATAGTTTGACTTAAACCAGACTCTTAAATGGAGAGTTTGGAGGTTGCAGTCATAAACTAGTCCTCAATTCAGAATGAAGCGAGTGTCTTCATGCACAGCCTGCATTAATGAAGTGTTGGCACCATTAGGACCGGTGTCAGGACCCTGAACAGGCCCGCAGCACTCTGGCCTGGACCCAGTCCCTTGCAAACCAACACTGAGTTTAATTAAGCCAAGCCACGCTCCCATTGACCCAACATCACTGTTTAAATTGGCAGAGCAGAGGGAAACCTATTTACTGTGAGCAACAAAGGCACGTTTATACGCCTGCAGGAAAGTGGATTGCAAGGTTAATATTTGGAAATTGTTTTATTTGATTTCTGTATTTATTGAGTGTAATTTCTGTGCTCCTCTGCAGCATATTTAGCATCAAACGTGCTGGTGTGTGGCCCAGCGGTCAGACGCAGTCGGTGGTTTGGCTGGTTTGGAAAGGCTGGCTCAACACTGATTTATGGGGTGACCCACAGGAAGAGTTTTCAAGTCCAAAAGATTAGAAGCTTTCCAGAAACCACAGGAAGAGAAAAATAGTGTGGAGTACAGAGTACAAGGAAGGAGAGGAGAGATTAATCCCTGCTAAAAAGGCATTACTCAAAACAATAACCACATTTTCAATATTTCCTTAATATAAAATTGCATCTAAAAGACATTTTATATGCCCCGTAGTCCCTTCAAACTGTCTGTGAGTTATTCATATAAAAAAAAAAACAGGGTTACAAATCAAGTTCAACATTTAAGCCAATATTGGCTAACAGGGGCCGATATATAAAGTTATAATTATTAGTTGCAGCCATAATAAAACAACAGAGAAATAAACAAGATTGCTCTAGAATAACATCAGTAGCCTTAAAATGATCTATCATGGAAATTGAGAGAAGGTATTTCATATATATATAATATAGCTCAGGATGGATTCTAGGTCAACAAATCTTTAACAATGGGAGGCGTTAGCAATTTCCGTTTTAAACTCGGAGCCTTTTATTTATTTATTTTTTACTTAACAGACCACCTGAGCTTTACTCATTACTAAGGTGGTGAACTTGGCTAACTTTAAATATTTATTCTAACCCAATTAATGAGGTTATTTTTTGGGGGCCCAAGTGAACATTAACCATCATGTTATTCTGGAGAAAATGTTGGATTTGATTGACACGTCGTCAGGAAATTTATGAAACCTTTTCATAAAATTATAACCGGCTAGTCTGGTTTAAATTCACAAATAAGACTATTAACAGGTTAACAATCTTCTCTGCCTAGGAAAGTTTAAATCTGAATGAAATTACCCAGAAGCATCCAAGAGACAGTTGATCGAACTTTGTTAATGTTAGGGGAAGGAATTTTAGGAAAAGAAACACTGGTCCATCCTTCACAAAGTAACACATGGAGCCTTCCTGGCTTCTTGTGGCTGCAACATTCAAAGCAACTCTCATTATGTTCATACAGTTATAGAAAATAAATTTAAGACCAGCTGATAATTGAGAACACTGTAGACAATGCTACGATTACTTTTGTGTATTTAGTTTTTTTCCTATCTACCACCCTTGCTGCATTGATGAGCCATGTCTTCTTGCAGCAGCAGAGAGCCTCTTGTCATCCATTACATGTATAAAGCCCCGTTATTTTTCATTTCCACAGGCAAAAACTGGGAAGGGTGCCAGAATATTCAATCCGAGGTGTCCTACTTCTTAGGCTCCCAATCTTACCGATCCAACCGTAAAGAGTGGAGACACAGCAATCCCTTAACTGGTCGAAAGAATCATCACTTCCAGTGTGACGCAACAATAAGAAAAATGTAGGAACGGTGCCTTGTTTAAATATACAGAGGATTTTTTTTGTAGTTTAAAGCCACACACCAAAAAGAAACAACACACTACCGGACTTCCACCACTCTCCTCCTTAGTTCCTGTGTCGCGTTCTTTGTTATAATTCAAGGAAGACGTCACCCATGACGTAGCTGACACATATATTGCTATCCGGCTTATTCATCCCCTACCAGGTAAAGTTATTGTTGGCTGTGGGAACGCAACAGAGATCAGGGTTAGCCAATCCACACTGCCCCAAACTGGCAAACCGAGCTGGACCGCATGGTGGACTGTAGGCTTAAGGGGCCTAAAACAATAGTCTACTGACATAACCTGGGGCCAATGTGGCTGTTTGAGTCTCCAAACAAGAAGCACTACTGAGCTATTGAACTGATTACTGATTTTCTCAGGGAGGCGACCCCTAACGACGGCTAATTTGGCATCCCTCTTGCATCCTACCAGTGCTCTGAGCTCTTTGCAGTCAGTAAAAGTCAACTGTCATCTCTGGTCAGCCTAGAGACGCTGCTAGGCAACAATGGCTGCAGGAATGTACATAGTTAATGCTTCTGTGCCATCAGAAAGAGGGAGAAACACACATTTTTAAAGTCAGAAAGTTTCAGTGGGCTGTTGATGCTGATGATAGTTTCACTTGATTTGGAGGCGAGTCATCAATTTTGACAAATTACATTTTGATTTTGTTGATAATGAGGATAATTTCAAACTGAAAGGGGACAATAATGCACGCTTATCCAGTCAGCAACATTTTAACATGGTATTTTACCATTTTGTGCCACATTTTCATCACTATTATCATCACTAAATTTTATAGCTGTCTAAAAACATTTCACTAAAACATTTCACTAAAACTGTCTAGTGACTGTTTACAGTTTTCAGCCTAAATCTAAAAAGCAGCATTATCCCTAAAACTTTAATTGTAAAAGTGGAAAAAAGGTTCAAATACAGTGATTTAATGTGATATTTTCACTTTAAAGATGTTACACTGCAGGAAGACTGCTGGGAGGAGAAGGATCTGTTCTTTTATTTAGAGCACAGATGGCGAGGACAGGAAAGATAGAATCAGAAAGAGAGGAAAGGAGTCTGTTTAATTAATTTTTCTTTGCTTGGTGAAATCTTATGCATGCTTTTCCACTGAAAAAGGACTGTTTTCTCCTAAAATGGTTCAAGAGCCACATGCAAACAATAAGATTTCAGCGCAGTAGAGATGCTAAAGTGTGTCGCTGCTTTTCCTAAATCACATCAGCAAAGATGGGTCACAAGTTCACAACAAGCTTTTACAGCAAGAGCAAGGCCCTCCTTTATCTTTTCTGCTGTGTGTGATGGTTTAGGTTTAACCACTCATCACCACAGCTAATCAAACTGGAAATACTTGAATCCTGGAGCAGTCTGCATTAGCTTAAAGCTGCAAAGGCAGGCCATGTAATTGGCTTTTAAAAACATACTTGGTCATTCACAGACAACTTAAAATAATAATAGAAAACGTCAAACACACACTATATATATATATATATATATATATATATATATATATATATATATATATATATATATATATATATATAT